>JAWPHD010005325.1:0-166022 GCA_037043455.1 Cyrtodaria siliqua | reverse complement strand
CTATGCTTTCCTCTTTAATTGTGCGATGACCGGACAGGCTGTGGACTCTATGATGACGTCTACCTAAAGCCCAAAAAGACGGTGACATTTGATGGTTGTCTGCATTCTTGTCTAGTCGTGCCTTTAGTGGTTTATTCCCTTGTTGCTCTGGCTTCTACCAAGTCATAGAGTACCTTCTTTGTGGCTTTCTAGGCTATTGCCTTTTCTATTTTATTTATACACGAGCATCTTTGTGTATTACTTATATTGCCTATTAATGCTGCCTTGTTGGTTAGAGAATAGTTCATGGCGGGGATTTCTTTATTTATACTGTCCCTTTTATTGGGTTGACAGTAGGGTAAGTTTGAGGTTTGGTGCACCCTAGAACCTGGTTTAAATCCCCTGGGACCTTTCTTGCCACTGACCGTTCCCAGGCGGTAGCACTATTGTCAACCCTTTTGTGTTTGTGATGTCTTATTTGACCTTTTATTCATCTTTAAATGTGTTCTCTATGTCTGTGTGTGTTTGTGGTTGACTGTCGTCCTTGAATGCTACTTTTCCTGTTCGATTTTTATATATATATTTAAGTTTAGAAACAACTGAAATATCGTTAAAATACTGCGTTTGTTTACATTTTTAATGTAAATTCAATCCCATGATGCAACTGAAACCGACTACAAACTAGCGTGTTGATATCTACAAACTCAACCTCGATTCGCACTTTCCCTACAGTGCTAATAGGCAACACGAATCAACTATACAGAAGAATATCTTCATCATCTAGAGCATGACAATAACCAATTACATGCAAAGGAAATGCCATTGTTGTCATGCGGAAAAAAACTATTTCTCATCTGTCTGCTAGCTGTGTCACATTTTACAAAATAATTCCACTTCTTGTTATAATTTACAGTTAATGAGAAATCTCGGAGGTATTGCTCAAACATGCCTCGATTTGGAGTTTTCAACGAACAATTGATCATAGACACTCGTTTTGTGCCAAGTTGTCCAGATCATAGTGCGCGGACGTGGTGATATGTATTAATTTGAACACTGGTGAATCCGCATTGTATACATTGTATTTTGTGTGTAAGCATTTCCTTCTTCAAGGCGTGGAATCCGAGTGACATGTGTGCCATGTCGACTTCTGTGAAGGATAGACTCCGACTGAAATTTGGCATGCCGACAATTATTTCAAGGATAGACTACGAGTGACATTTCACATGTAATCATAAGAAATATTGAATATAATAACATAAGAAAAAAACAGTTGAAATATAAACCCGTATTTTCATGACAGCACATTCTCAATTAAAGAGACAATACATAAATAAATTAAAGAAAATGGAAAGTGTTATACTGCCAGTCATCGCTTATCCCAAGCAATGCATTATGTTGCTTGAATGCAGATGTAAACTCCTAATTGATGTATATATTGTTACTGTTCCACATTCCCAATCATAAATTATAAACATCAAACAACAGTATGAAGTTGTACATGTTATATTTTAAGATTTCAAAGTAGTAAAAAATGTAATATAATATGCAAACAGTGTACAAGACGATGCACTTTTTTATCTTCTGTCTGTAATTTAATGAATGAATGGTGTTTTACGGCACGTCGACACATAAATAGGTCATATTGTGCACAAAACTGATGAAAGATGAAGAAATGAAGTAGTAATTAAAAATTAATGTAAATACATAAAGATAAAATGATCTGCAAATAAGGGATGATATGGTAGTAATATAAACTATATATGTAAATCAAAAAATGCCCGTCAACGAGTATGTGGAATTTAATAAATGATAAATACGTACTTGTATCTTATCGATGATTCTAACACGACCTGCGCAGTCTTTCATATACACAAAGAAGAGAGACAACTACGATAAAATACGGCTTTTCCATTAATTTTAATGAAATGTCCGAACGACTCGAATCCGAACGTTTCTTACATCATTGGTATTTAAGTTTATTAGTTGTTGAGTTTATTAGTTGGTGGAACTTGTTTTTGAGTTTATTAGTTGGTAGAACTTATGTCAGTGCCATTAAAATTAAATCATAATAACACTATGTTACTCCGCATTCATAGCGTGATAGAGGGTCTGACTTTAATGAGATTTAACTTTAATTAAATATCACTTTTGCATTTTATGGATGTTAATTCGTATTTCAAACAAAAAGGTCAAAAAGCCCTGAATCGCTCACCTGATTGTCTTGGCAAGGATGAAATATCGTCGCACAAGCTTATAATTGCATGATTATGACCCAGGGGTCATGTCTCGGTGATGGGAATTGACTCAAGTGCCGATGATGGTTGGATGGTCGTATCCACTCGTTATGAACATTACGTGTAAATATGGTTATAGGGTGGAGATTTCAAAATTGTCCAACATATGATTCAAAGGCTATTTTCCTAGGGGTTGGAACTGACCCTGTGGACGATGCTGGTTTGATACTTGTATCAGTTAGTTCATACTCAGTAAGTGTATAACTGTTGTTTCAGAGAAGAACATGTTTTAAGATATGTCCCTATATAAGTCTATTCGACCACCAGTCATGTTTAAGACCGGCCCATGTTCATACTCAGTAAGTGTATAACTGTTGTTTCAGAGAAGAACATGTTTTAAGATATGTCCCTATATAAGTCTATTCGACCACCAGTCATGTTTAACACCGGCCCATGTTCAATACCAATATAGCACACTAAGTTTGATTCAGATTCTATCAACAACAAGTAAATTGAAATTGTTTACAGACGACGGCGGACGAATGAAGGACAACAGTCGCTATGACATAAACCCCACGGGTAATTTCGTGAGAAGTAGATCTGAAAACCACAAAAAATAGTGTCTTTATTACAATACACCATTACTATCATGCGGAAAGAAACTATTTCTCATCTGTCTGATAACGTTGGCACATTTTACAAAATAATTCCACATCTTGCTATAACTGACTGTTAATGATAAATCTTGGGAAGATAAAAATCAGTTATTGCCGAAACATGCATCGATTTGGAGTTTTCAACAACGATTGATCATATACCGTCGTTTGTGTCATTTGTCTAGATCATAGTGCGCAGACTCAGAGTTATACATACTTATATATGGCAAAAATATGCAGTAATTTGGACACTTGTGAATCCGCATTTTATAAATGTATATTTATGCGTATTGTTTATTCTGGGAAGTAAGTAACAAGGACCAGTCAGTGTAGTGTCGATATATGCCACCATGTGACTGTTTATTCACAAGAGTGTGAATGCTTTTATCGTTCAAATAATAGTCATGTAATATTGCATGAAACAGTGTAATATGATATAACACATATTAATTTCCGGTAATTACATAACGAAATGATATGGAATAAAGCACTACAAAAATCGATTACTAAATATTATTATGCAATATCACGTAATAGAATTTGTTACACGATTTGTCGTTAATTGGAAATAACTGTTTTGCTATTAAAAACATTAATCGTGTTTATATAATCTTATTGGTACATGTAATTTTAATTAGCTATGGTGATTTTCGCCGATTATCGCTACTTCAGAAGTAGAATAAAGTCAAAACAATCGCTATGGTAGGGTGGTTGGTTGGGGTAGTTGAGGTTTAGAATGTGCAACTCCGAACTAGCGGTTGTAAAAGACAGCACGCATGGAATTGATGGGACCGCCCCCGCAGAAACCGAGCGAATATTGTTCGTGCTGTGGTATAAACGCAGAAGCACGTAATTGGTTATCCAACTGGGGGCTGGTCGTACATACGATGAACAAACGATTTGCATAAATCTCTTATATCTTCGCAATTAGATCATATATGCGCATTGTTTATACTGGGAAGTAAGTAACAAGGACAAGTCACTGTAGTGTCGATATATGCCACAAGTATTCACAAGAATGTGAATGCTTTTTATCGTTAAATAATAGTCATGTAATATTCCTTGAAACAATGTAATATACTTTTACATAACGAAAATGATATGGAACTAAGCACTATAAAATTCGATTAGCTAATATTATTATGCAATATAACGTAATCGAAGTTGTTACGCGATTTGTCGTTAATTGGAAATTACTGTTTTGCTATTAAAAACATTAATCGTGTTATATAATCTTATTGGTACATGCATTTTAATTAGCTATGGCTGATGAATAGCCAGATAGAAACGAAATACATATAGCTACTGACCTTGACATATATCGAAAGAATTGAGCGTATTATATTCTAACGTTTTAGAGAAATGCACAGTATACCTTAACGCGTCTAAAAACTATCCGACATGAACTCATGTTCCTGACATAAATGTTACACGCTAACAAAACTAATTCACATAGATTGAAATCACTGACAGTAATGTTATTCTAAATCAAAGATAATGCAATGATATTAAACTGAAATGACCATTAACTGTGACATAAGATGAATTAACAAGTGGTGTTAACAATTCCCATGGACTTTCTTTGAACATTGAGCTGTCTGCTGCCAATCACGGACAAAGATAAATGGCTATTAACTGACACCTGTTGATAAGATCACAGACTGTATGAACTATCTTGAACTTTGGAAAGTTGCAGTAAACTTTGAGGTCTTAAACTATTACAATTATGAATGAAATTGATATGTAATATTTTCATATATTGATATATATTTTGGAGAACTCTTTGAGTGACATTTTCTGTTATTTTCCTGATTAAATTAGCAGGCAAAACTGATACTTCCCCTGATTTGGCTTTCTTTGTTCACCGTCAGGATGTCCTTGTGTTCTTCTTCTTTGTGGGCATTCTCTGAAACAGTGAATTCAGCGAGGGACACAATGTTTGCGATTATTATTACATGTCGCTGCGTCGTGTGCATGCTGAAGAATACACTTTGTGCATAACATTATGTGAATCAAAATGTGTAATTGAGCGCTATACGGCCTCAGTAATAATGCACTTAAAGGGACACACGGCAATCTTGAAGACGTTATCGATCATTGAAATCGATTCCTCGATTCGATTATCTAGTATCATTTTAAATTTAAACATGCTTGCATGTAATTAAATAGAAATGTAGCTTTCAATACTAAGGAAATATAAAAAGACCGGACAGGGAAAGTAGCATTCAAGGAGGACAGTCAACCACAAAGCACAGAAACAAACACGCAAACAGACAAAAGCAATAATAAATGCAAACGACATCACAACCCCCAGTGGCCTACTTTGCCACTGACCGTTCCAAGGCGGTAGCCCTATTGTCAACCCTTTTTGTGTTTGTGATGTCGTTTGCATTTATTATTGCTTTTGCCTTCTTGTTTGTCTGTTTGCGTGTTTGTTTCTGTGTTTTGTGGTTTACTGTCCTCCTTGAATGCTACTTTCCCTGTCCGATCTTTTTATATTTCTTTACTAAGTCTTACTGAACCAGAATTATATATTTATATCTCTCTACATATTGGTGCACTATTGTCAACAATTAACCATATGATTTTATACTCTTCTCGTGGCGCTTATATTTATGCGAGGGGATTGAACGCCGCTCTGTAATAAGGCACTTAACGACTCTATGCACTAAAATACCGCTCTGTAATAAGGCACTTAACTCCTCTATGTATAAGAGGGCACTAACTCAACACTGTAATAGGGCACTTGACGCCTCTACGTATGAGAGGGGATTAAACTACCGATCTGTAATAAGGCACTTAACGCCCCTATTTATAACTGACGCCTCTGTGTATGAGCTGGGGCACTCAACGCCGCACTGTAATAAGGCAATTAACGCCTCTGTATATTAGAGGGAACGAAATAATGCTATGTAATAAGGCACTTAACGCCTCTATATATGAGAGAGGATTAAAATACCACTCTGTAACAAGGCATTTGACTCCTCTATGTATGAGAGGGCACTAACTCAACACTGTAATAGGGCACTTGACACCCCTATGTATGAGAGGGGATTAAACTACCGATCTGTAACAAGGCACTTAACGACACTATGTATGACTTGATGCCTCTGTGTGTGAGCTGGGGCACTCAACGCCGCACTGTAATAAGACACTTAACGCCTCTGTGTATTAGAGGTCACTAAAAGAATGCTATGTAATAAGGCACTTAACGCCCCTATATATGAGAGAGGATTAAAATAACACTCTGTAATAAGGCACTTGACGCTTCTATGTATGCGAGAGCACTAAAATAATGCCCTGTAATAAGGCGCTTAACGCCTCTGTGTATGAGAGGGCACTCAACACCACACTGTAGTAAGGCACCTAACGACTCCATGTATTAGAGGGCACTAAAATAATGCTCTGTAAGAAGGCGCTTAACTCCTCTGTGTATGAGAGGTCACTCAACACCGCACTGTAGTAAGGCACCTAACGACTCCATGTGTTAGAGGGCACTAAAATAATTCTCTGTAATAAAGCGCTTAACTCCTCTGTGTGTGAGAGGGCACTCAACGCCGCACTGTAGTAAGGCATCTAACGACTCCATGTATTAGAGGGCACTAAACGAATGCTATGTAATAAGGCACTTAACGCCTCTATTTATGAGAGGGGATTACAATACCACTCTGTAATAAGGCACATGACGCCTCTATGTATGCGAGACCACTAAGTAAGGCACTAAACGCATCTATGCCTCTATGTATGAGCGTCAAGGCAATTGACGCCTCTATATGTATGAGGTGGGGCACTCAACGCCGCACTGTAATAAGGCACCTAACGACTCCATGTATTAGAGGGCACTAAAAGAATGCTAAGTAATAAGGCACTTAACGCCTCTATTTATGAGAGTAGCTTACAATACCACTCTGTAATAAGGCACTTGACGCCTCTATGTATGCGAGACCACTAACATAATGTTCTGTAATAAGGCACTTAACGCCTCTGTGTATGAGAGGGCACTAAACGCCGCACTGTAGTAAGGCACTAGACGCATCTATGCCTCTATGAATGAGTTGGAACTAAACACTGCTCTGTATTAAGGTACTTGACGCCTCTATGTACGAGAGGGCACTAAAAAACACTATCATAAGACACTTGACGCCTCTATGCCTCTATGTATGAGCGGGAACTAAACAATGCTCTGTAATAAGGCAATTGACGCCTCTATATGTATGAGATGGGGCACTAAACGCCGCACTGTAATAAGGTCCTTGGCGCCTCATTGTATGCGAGGGTACTACAACATCACTGTAGTAAGGCACCAAACGCCTATATGTATGAGATGGGGCACTAAATGCCGCACTGTAATAAGGCACTTGACGCCTGTATGTATGAGAGGGGCACTAAACACTGCTCTGTATTAAGGCACTCGACCCTTCTATGTATGAGAGGGTCACTGAACACTGCTCTGTAATAAGACTATTGATGCCTATATGTATGATAGGGAACAAAACCGATTGACCATTTTCCGTCGTTTGTGTCAATTTGTCTAGATCATAGTGCGCAGACTCAGAGTTATACATACTTATATATGGCAAAGATATGCAGTAATTTGGACATTTGTGAATCCGCATTTTATACATTTATAATTTGTTAGTAAATATTTCCTTTTTCAAGGCCCGGAATTCGAATGGCATGTGTCATGTCGACAATTATTTCAAGAATAGACTACGAGTGACATTTGACATGTTATCATAAGAAATCCTGAATATGATAACTTAAGAAGAAAACATTGGACATATAATCGCGTACATCATGTATATGCGGTATGTACTGGACTCCGCTTTCTCGGTTAAAGAAACAATACACAAACAAATTAAAGAAAATGGAACGTTTTATACTGCTATTTTTCGCTTACTGCAAGCAATCAATCGTGTTGCTTGAATGCAAATGTAAACTGTTTATTTATTTATAAATTGTTACTGTTACACATTCCCAGACATAAATTAAAAACATCAAACAGCAGTTTAAAGTTGTATACATGTAATATTAAACAGTTGCACAGAAGTAAAACAGGTAAAATATTATTTAAAGAAAAGGTCAAAAGTTCAACAGGAAGAATAGCATTCACAGAATACAGTCACTCCAACCAGTATTACGACGCAAAGGTGATTCCAAACGTACATCACAAACACATTCAGTAAAAAAGCACATCACAAACATAATTATAAAGGTTGACAGGGGTACTGCACTGGGACGGTCAGTGGCAAAAGGGACCATCGGGGAGGTTAAACCGGTTCAAGGATGCACCAAACCTCACTCTTACCCTTTCATCATCCCTAAACAACAGGACAGTGAAATAAAAATAATTCCCTCCGAGTTAACCCCCTACACTTGAGAAAGCGTAGTTTTAAGAAAAAAGAAAGAAGAAATGTTCATTTATATAAAATATAAAAAAATAGGTTAAACCTAAGAAGCTAATCGCATATGTATTCGATGACTTGTCTGAAGTCAGAAAACCGTTAAGGGCACGACAAAACGGAGTGAAGGACATTCATCAAATAGTTCCCGCCTTAAAGGATTTAGGAACACATTGTCATAGAGTCCACCGCCCCTCCAGTTGTTGCACAATCAAAGAGAAAATAATAATTGCAAAGTGTAGAAGGGTCTACATGTAGTGCGCCGCAGAAAACTTCGGTTGCAACCTCTGTTTATAAATTTTCTAATCATTTTAGTGAACACTTCATGAACATTTTCACGACCGATAATCTTCATAAGTTTGTAAATCACATCTCCATAAAAGATGGGTTGTGATAAATCTTGTCGCAGAAGTGTTTTACGATTGCTATTATATTTGTCGAGCAGATCAGTGTTACGATAATAAAATCATCAGAAGAAGTCTTACATAACATATGTTAACGGAAACCCTGTTGGAGGATTTTTTCAGTAATGTTAAATTTACGACGGTTGAAGTCCTCAACACGGCTACAAGCTCTGGCAAAACGAATTAACTGAGAAATATACACGCCACAAGAAACAGGGATATCCCCCATCTAAATCTGGATAATTCACAATATCGAATTCAAAATCATCTCACTTATCATAAAGTTTAGTTTTTACTACTCCGTTTTCAATAGAAAGATGTAAATCAAGACATGGAGTAATATAATCCGAAACTTTAGCTTTATTGAATTTTAGTTCTGGAGGATGAATGTTGGGAACCATAGAAGAAAAGAAAGGATTATCCAAATTAAGTATATCATCAAAATGGTGTGAGGTGTAAATTATGTAAATCAGCTTGTGTATCTGTAGAAAGGCCTAACATAAAGTCACGTTCGTAGCAATATAAAAACAAATCTGCGACAAGGGGTTCACAACTAGTACCCATAGGAATGCCAACGGTTTGTCTATAAACGTTGACTGTCCGACCTTGACAAAAATGTTGTATAAAAAGAATGACAGCGATTCACAGACTTGTTGACACGTACATAAAGTGTAATTGTCTGTAGTCATACACGCAAACAGTGTACAAGACGATGCAAGTACTATCTGCTGTGTGTAAGTTACCATTTCTGGAAGTAAAAAAACATTTTGAACGTCTTTATAAAATAGTTCCAATTTCTCAATTGTGGAGAAAATGCATAAATAGTTTCGCAGTTGTGGAAATTAAAATACACGTTGTGTCTCTTTATGAAACTATACAGTACCAAATACAAAAAACGAACTACGAGATATAGCCAATTTAAATGCTTGTTTAACACGAATTATTTGTGGTATGCGTCACTTCAAATTCATAACACGCAGTTAAATAAAAAATATAAACATGTTCGCGCGGCATTAGTTAAAAACATGAATTCAGCCAAGGCAAACTAAGCGTTGTCATAACGTAATTTTGGAAACACGTCACTCACGACATGCCACATTTTCAAATATTCCTTTCCGAAATGACATCAGTTTCATTCAAATGAAATGTACCTGATTTTGTATTCACACGTTATAAAGTCACTGTGTGGATCAATAAAACATAATTAATAATTGTCCTGCTTTTGGACTGTCTAAATGGTATTTTATTTTGTTTGCTAAAACAAGCGCTTTCTACATCATTTTATTTGAGTTTATTAGTTGTTGGAACTTTAATCGAAGTCATTAAAATTAAATCCTAATTACGCTGTGTTACTCCCCGCGTATAGTGTGATCTAAGTTTAATGAGGTTAAACTTTAATTAAATATCACTTTTGCAATTCATATTTCAAACAAGTGGGGGCCCAAAAAAGCCCTGCATCGCTCACCTGATTGTCTTGGCAAAGATGAAAAAATCGTCGAACAAGCTTATAATTGCATGACATAATTAGATCATTCAGTCCACGATGCTCCATCGACAATTCCCGTGCCCGCCTTCAAGCGTTTAGGCACAGTAAGTATATATATATGGCTATACGGTGGGTATCTAAACTGTTTCCAGGTTATGACCAAGGGGCTATTTTCCCATGGGTGGGGATGGACGACGGGGCCAAAGCTGGTTGATTTGGTTGTATCCTTCTGCTCATGCCCGGTAAGTGTGTATATGGTTTTATTTAAGAACTCTTCTGCGACAAGGACTATCACAACCTGACTTCTATGGTGACGTGCTTTATAGACTTCGTAAGATTCTTGGTTACGATCACTTTCATACTATCTTTGTTAAACTTATTAAAAGGTTTATCAAACGAGGTTATGACCCTATCATTTTTCAACGCACTGCAAGCTTGGTGGTGGACCGATTTACAGTTCGCCACTATGCTTTCCTCTGTAATTGTGCGATGATCGGACAGGCTGTGGACCCTATGATGATGTCTACCTAAAGCCCAAATGGTCGGTGACGTTTAATGCTTGTCTGCAGGCTTGTCTTGTCATGCCCTCAGTGGTTTATTCTCTTGTTGCTCTGGCTTCTGCCAAGTCATTGAGTACCTTCTGTGTGGCTTTCTAAGCTATATATTTGGTATTTATATATACACGAGCATATTTGTGTTTTACTTATATTGGCTTTTAATGCCGCCTTGTCGGTTAGAGAATAGTTCATGGCGGGAATTTCTTTATTTACAATGTCCCGTTTTATTATGTTGACAGTAGGGTAAGTGTAAGGTTTGGTGCACCCTAGAATCTGGTTTAATCCCCCAGAGGCTTTTTTTGCCACTGATCGTTCCAATGCGGTAGCCCTATTTTCAACCCTTTTGTGTTTGTCGTGTCTTATTTGGCCTTTTATTCATCTTTAAATTTGTTCATTGTTTCCGCGTGTGTTTGTGGTTGACTGTCGTCCTTGAATGCTGCTTTTCCTTTCGATTTTTATATCTATATTAGAGCAGGATCTGAACAGTTTCCAAGTTATGACCCAGCGGTTATTTCCCAGGTGATGGGAATAGACCCCAGTGCCGATGCTGGTTGGTTGGTTGCATCCGTCTTGTTATGACCATTACGTGTATATATGGTTATAGGGTGGAGATTTCAAAGTTGTCCAATATATGATTAAAAGGCTATTTTCCCAGAGGTGGGACGGACCCTGGAGCCAATGCTGGTTTGATACTTGTATCCGTCTGTTCATACTCAGTAAGTGCATAACTGTTGTTTCAGAGAAGGACATGTTTTAAGATATTTCCCTAAACATATTTGACCCGCAGGACTCAATTATTGTTTAATACCAACCAACATATAGCACACTAAGTTTGATTCAGATTCGATCAAAAACAAGTACATTGCAATTGTTCACAGACGATGGACGACTGACGGACGACGGAAACACTCGGTATGACATAAGCCCCACGGGTCATTTCGTGATTAGTAGATCTTGAAAAGATTACACTACAACAAACAATGTTTTTATTAATATACACCACGAATCATCTATACAGAAAAATATCTTTATTATCATGAAGCATGACAATAACCAGTTATGTACAAAGGAAATGCAATTAGTATCATGCGGAAAGAAACTACTCCTCATCTGTCTGCTAACTTTGGCAAATTTTACAAAATAGGTCCATATCTTGCTATAGCTGACAGTTAATTGGAATTCTTGGAAGAATGAAACACATTTATTTCTCAAACATGTATCGATTTGGAGTTTTCATCAACCAATTGATCATAGACCTTCATTTCTGTCCATTTGTCCAGATCATAGTTCGCAGACGTAATACAATATACAGTAATTTTATACACTTGTTAATCTGCATTTTTACATCTATATTATGTGTGTAAGCATTTCCTTCTTCAGCGCCTGAACTGTGGCATGTCGACAATTATGTCCAGGATCGACTTCGAGTGACATTTGCGCATGTCGAAGATTTTGTCCAATATAGACTGAGTGACATTTGACATGTCGACAATTATGTAATCATAAGAATTCCTGAATAGCTTCACCTAATAAAAGACATTGGAGATATTTATGAACCCGTACATCATTTGAATGCTGTATTTAACTGACTTCACTTTCAAGGTAAAAGAAACAATAAACAGATAAATTAAAGAAAATGGGAACGAGTTATACTGCTAGTCATCGCATAACTCAAGCAATGCATTGTGTTGCGTGGATGCAGACGTTCACTGTTTATTTATTTATACACTATTACTGTTCCATATTCCCAGATATAAATTATAAACATCAAACAACAGTTTCAAAGGTTTACATTTAGTATTAAACAGTATACAAAGTATTTATTGGGAAATATTTAATATGCTATGTTGTCTTCGGCATATATATGCAACAAGTATACAAGGTTATGCACTATTTGTCTTTTGTTTCTAATTTACCATTTCTGGAAGTCAAAACACATTTTGAACATCTTTATAAAATATCTTTAATTCCTCAATGAGGAAACTAAAACACATAAATGGGTGCCTGTCTATTTTCATTTTCGAATTTATGGAAATTAAAATATAAGCTGTGCATCGTTACGGAACTATCAATACCAAATACAAATAACGATTCGCGAGAAAAGCAACTTTAAATGCTTAGCATGAACTATTTGTAGTATGGGTCACTTTCAAATTCATTAGACACAGTAAAATATTTTTTTTAAATATATTACCAAAGTCAGGCTATATCAACTTTTAAATATTAAATGCCTTGTATTATGCCTTACGCATTAATTAAAAACATGAATTTGTAGACGTTGATATAACTTGATTTTGGTAACACGTCACTCACGACATGACACGTTTTCTAAATAACATTTCGAAAATGACAGTTCCATTATAATGACATGTACCGGATTTGGTATTCATACGTAGTAAAGGCACTGTGTCGATCAATAAAATAAGTAATGCTATAAGTAATGACGAAGATGCTGACAATCATGTCTACAAAATATGTTACAAGCTGATAACCAATGCATATCAGTATATCGAATGGATGCCTATGAAAGTGATGTTCATTAGAAAAATGCTCAAGGTCAAGTACTGTTTTATTCTCTTAATTGTGTTTTTTTCTCACAAAGGATCACCTTTATCAGTATTTATTTCTAATCAATTCCAAAAAAATGTTGTGCGCGAATTTGTTGATTTTTTTCGTGATCTAAACAAAATTTTCGGTAATAAATAATTATAATCAAAATTACTCTGTCGATTTCAGTTTCCGGTAAACAAACCGCTGAAGGAAATTAACTTCTCAGTTCCGATTACCCCGGAATGCATCGGAAGCTTTTCCGGAAATATTTTATCTGTAATAAAAAGGTTCATTCTTAGTTCATAATTCTCACTATTATGGATTTAGCTCTCTTAAAGTCTATATCCCGCCAACAACAGCCACATTTTACAACATATGTTCACCGTTTCTAAACTTACTGTTGATGAGGTATATATATAACTTGCATATTTAATTACCATTTCTGGAAGTCAAAACACATTTTGAACATCTTTATAAAATATCTTTAATTCTTCAATGAGGAATCTAAAACACATAAATGGGTGCCTGTTTAGTTTTGTGGTTGACTGTCGTCCTTGAATGCTGCTTTCCCTGTCCGATATTTTTATCCTTTTTTTTTGCATATTTTGAGAATCCAAACTCTATACATGCTATAGACACTATATAACTGTTCTACCCAGCCAAGCCAAACCCCAAAACTAGAGCGTCGAATTAAGCCTTACCAACACATAACTCATTTTACGTATATTCAATGGTTAATATTTTTTAAACCCGTTAATGAACCTATACTTTTAATCTGCAAATATACATTATCATATGACCTGTGTAGAAGTCCATTCAAATTCAAGTGTTTCATCAATTAAAAAAATCGCTAGTTTGTTGACTTTTTTTGTGATTTAATCATTTTTACCGTGACGAATAATTACAGAATGCAACGTTTCTATTTCGATTTCGATTTATTTATATCATTAAACATCGAGAAACACCACCAACATTGGGCAAGTAATTTATCCCCACAAGATGTCACTATTAAAGAAATAACAGAATTATTGGATACAAAGGTAAAAAGCAGGTATAAACCTTATTCATTTGACAACAATAAAAAGATAAGGAACTGCCCAAACACGTTATGAAGACCCTTAATCCGTTTTACGAATGCGTGATTTGTATATATTGATATATATTCTATTTTCTTGATGCGTTCTAATTTCTTATGGAAATAAATTTGCAATTTCTGAACAAAAAATATTCAGCCTGCGAACACCTCAAAGGATTTTATCAAGTAAACTTAGAGATCTAAATGAAATGATTATAAAGAAATCGTACGCATCAAAACCACACGCATGCTATCAAACGACACATACATGATCAAGGCCTATATCAGCCGTTATTGCAGATTGAACTGATCCGTTGCTAGTAGACAGCAAGCAATGTCGAAATATTTTCTTTTATTAGACACAATTCAGTTTTTAGGGTACTTACTTACCCTTTACACATGTTATGCCATACTGGAACAGCGACTTCAGATGGATTTGAAATGAAGGATGAAGGTCTAAATAAATGCTATGCAAAAGGTCGACAACAGTATCAACAAAGGTTATTTTTCTTTGATGTGAGCCAATGCATATCTAGCGGTTATCTTTAGGTCAAAATCTACCATACCAGAAGGATATATCAAAATGTATTTGCTTATAAATAAACACAATAGATACACATATTTAGAAACAAGGCGACCAATAAAAAGAAGATATCAAGATAAAGACTTTCCTCAGAACATAAACACAATTCATCTGCAGATTCGGTCGATTCATTTCTAATATACATATTTAGAATATGTAAATACAGCTATTTATAATGCCCTGTGAATGTCCAAAGGATTCGTGATTTTGTCATGGTAGATATTGTTTTGTTACAAATGGTATAATGTACAAGTAAATGATGCTGATCTCTAAGCAACAGGTGTTTGTAAACCTGTTTTCTGGAAAATGTTGTTATTAATGATGGTGGCATCATGCCGCTTTTCTATTCTCGTTTACTCTAAATTGTCTAAATTACGTTAAGCAACGGATAGTTTGTAGATGTCATGAATAGTATTATGTGTTTCGAAACAGATTTAATTTAACAGATAGTATGAATGGTAAACTAATATAGTTCGATAGAAAACATGTTTATGATATATTTCATACTATATGTTAAAAATTGTGGACACAAACACGAACTAATGAATTTTGAGAATATGACGTCAGTGTACAATACAGTACCACTTTTATTAATAAACAAAATGCCTTTTGAGACCACCGCTTCAATTTTCATTTGCTTTTTTTAAAGCACTTTATGCACTTGTATTAAGATACCTCATGTATTCGGAGATCATTGTTACTCTTCCTTTGAATGTCTGTTAATATAGTTCGGACTGTAATATATACATAACTCAGTCATACTTTACAATTCCATTTACAGTCCATACTGTTTGTATTTATTTGGTTCCTATGTTATTATATCATTGTATTCATATATTTCAAAGCATCTTTTGAAAAAACAACGTATTTTCTCTGTGTTTTGACTGTATATGAACGCCTAATTTGATATACGGTTCACCTGCTAGAACAAAATATTTTAAATATATTCCTTACTATTCTTACTAAACAGATACAGTTTGGTGTATGAAATCTCGCTGCTTCTTATAACATGTTCAAATGTATATACGAAGATATACAAAAAGATCGGACAGGAAAAGTAGCGTTCAAGGAGGACAGTCAACCACAAAACACAGAAACACACACGCCAACAGACAAACAAGAAGGCAAAAGTAAAAATAAATGCATACGAAATCACAAACACAAAAGCAAAAAAGGACAAAAGGGTTGACAATAGGGCTACCGCCTTGGAACGGTGAGTGGCGACTCGTAAGATATTTCCCACTGATAATATGGATTTTGATTTATCGCTCCTCGTGCACACTAATATTCCGACAATAACCATGACATAAATGTTAATTAAAATCAAACACAATCAATCATTGCAAACAATGTATAAATGATGCACCATCATTCAATTCTCGGCGCTTCTCCATTCAGCAAAACATTATGCACATGAACAACTTTTAATTTGGCATGTTTACACTAACTTTTCAATTTTCCATTTTAACTTAAATAAATAATGCAGAATGAGCTCTTGCCTCTGTTGCAAATGGTATTTCGATTCATCCAGTACGTTCTGAGATTAGCCCTCCCAACTGTTCACAGTCATGTTTGCTTTCTTTCATTTCCAATACTTTGAGGGGACTAATCTAAGAAAGCCGATATGAATCGAAATACCCATTTGCGGTGCAGAAAAATGCCCAGTTTTTAGGGGTATGCGCGCATAACTAAAAACAAAAAGTTAAATATAAAGAAAGTCATTAAGAAAAAATATACCTGAATCGAGCGCTTTGTTAATAAAATTTCTAAAATCGATAAAGAAACTTATAAAATAAAAAAAATAAAATAGATTTTGCTCTTTCTCCAGTACTCAGTAATCAATTGTGAATATAATACAACCCTTCTCTTTCCATATCACACCATGACCTGATAGATCTATAATGATTTCAAAATAATATTTGTGTGTGTATTGAATTCTCGGGATGATGGTGTGATATGGAAATGGGAGAGTGATAATTTATACTACCAGTAGTATACCAAATCAAGCTTCGGAATAAACTTTGATTTCATCAGCTGTACGGATTTATTGTCTTAACATTTTCGTAATGACATAGTTTGAATAGGTTTTACAGTTCAAGTGAAAAGCGTCAAATTGTAACGGTTTATATCTTGTGAAACTATCAGTCTTTTTTTTAATTAATATTCCTTGATTAGTTTGATTAGCATAATGTTGTTGAGGCTAATTCACATGATTTTTATTTTCAAACCCAACTCATCTATTAAACGCCTTCACTACAAACTTTTCAAGCAGGGTCTACATATAATGAGGGAAAAAAGTTTAGCAAGTTTTGTTGCACCCTGGAAATAATACATTTTTAGTTGTAAAATCAAGAAACTACTGCCATAAACACACATTAATAACAGTCGATTATCTTAATGACGTAACGAATAACTGAACGTAGGGGTCAAGCCCGTAAAGTCCCAAAATGTCAGTATATCCTGTATACAGTATTGTTTCATCTAAAATAACACTTGCTAAACTTTTCCCCTCAGTATACATATTAACCGAAAGACGTCATATAACGAAGCATACACTGTACATATATGACACCATTTCTGGCTGTGTGCGGGGATTTATCTGCATTCACTGCATACGGAAGCCTATATGTACCTTTAGTGTTATGATTTGTAACTTACGACTTATGACTTTTGACTTATGATGTATGACTAACGACTTTTGTTTTATGAAATTGTAAGCGGAAAAATCTTAAATGGCGAACACTGTGAATGGAATGATGTAGATGCCGAACTTGTTTTCATAACTGTCTCTTGATACCAGCGAGTTATATTAACAAGCGTTTTGTTCTATCCAATATAAACGTCATGACTTTTCATAATCAGAAATTGTCTTCTTGTTGTTTTTCGTTAACGGCCTTAAACTTTGCATGCGGCTTCTCCAGCCAAATCTACGAGCTAACAACTTGATGCAGAGAGTGAAGGGTACACAGGAAACGGTTGTCATTGATCGGATAGCAAGAGAAATTAAAATAGTGGTTAGTGCATAGGATATCGAGCCATGCGGAAACGACTGAATGTATTATGTATAACAGGACAGACTTTTGCAAATTATGAGTAACCTAGACCCTGCCGAAATCTGATTGAAGAAGGCACGTCGCTTACTCAGACGAAAGTACTATGCAAAGGATCCACATTATATATGGCACTTAGACGGATACGAAAAATTAAAACTACATGGACTTCACCTTCACGGGACGATTGATGGCTACACTAGATGAAAATTATGGCTGGAACTGGCATGCAGCAATAATTATCCCTCAGTCATTGAAACATATTTCCTTGAACGTTTGAGAAACAATGGTATTTCACCACGTGTTCTGCGTTGCTATATGTGAACAAAAAGCACATACAATTGTTTTCCTTTAAATATAGATATA
This sequence comes from Cyrtodaria siliqua, assembly GCA_037043455.1. Taxonomy (NCBI): domain Eukaryota; kingdom Metazoa; phylum Mollusca; class Bivalvia; order Adapedonta; family Hiatellidae; genus Cyrtodaria; species Cyrtodaria siliqua. The sequence goes on along the minus strand of JAWPHD010005325.1, from coordinate 147,680 downwards.
CAACTCGAACAGGAAAAGCAGCACTCAAGGACGACAGTCAACCACAAACACACACAGAAACGAAGAACACATGTAAAGATGAATAAAAGGCAAAAAAAAACACATCACAAATACCCATTTTTTTTCTATACCGTGATACCAATAGTTTGGCTTGATTTAAAAGCTTGCTTACGGTAAGAGTATCTCTAATTGACGCATTGAAGCCCGGTGGGAAATGTTTAGGCGTCAAGAGATTCGATGGTGCATTTTTTGTTTAATGATTTACGAGAAAGCAACCTGTTCAATGGAACGGATCCGATATGTTGTGAATGTTTAAAATAATACTTCATGGCACTGGTCCAAGTAGAGCTTCACAATATTGTGCAGGACTGGAACACCTACAATATAAGAGCCCATATGAGCGCTGATATTCATTAAGGCAAGCATGAGTTAATGAATTTTGAGCTACTTCAACTGGTGGTCGGGATTTTGGTAGCTAAGTCGACCAGGAATTGCGGGCTTGGATACAAAACTGCGAGTTTGTAGATGTATGCATCCAAACAAGCACTTACGTCTTCCTGATCGACTTGGCTACAGATGGGGACGACCATTTAAAACTAAGGAGGGTCTGGGTGTTTATCCACAAGCCATAATTTCTCTTCTCAGATCATGGTCATATTCTTTGAATCTGGTTATTACTTAAGGAACAGTACGAAGCCTACTATTAGGAAATTCGATTTAGAAATAAACAAAAGGCTCATAAGGGCCGGCGGCGCTCTGTTAGCTACATAAACATATTATGGATGGAAGCAAAGTCATCCATAGATCATCATTTGTAAGAGGTATGTTGTACTGTATTGTTAGTGCATTGTACTATTTAGTCTAAATAAACTTAATAAACTAAATGGGGACAACCCATATTATATACAAATAATTGCTTTTTGTTGGTTTTGTAACAAGATCATTTAAGGTGGGATATTGTGGTTTTATGACTTTCAATAGACCTAAATTTCCTGTTCGATTTGTATACCTACTGTTTCTGTGCTATTAGTATGAAAAGAAATGACAACAGAAAATAGCAGGTAATTATGCAAGTATATGTTTAACAAATCATAGTACAGCAATTTTTAACAAGTCAAAGGCCATAACTCTGCTGTTTCAACGTATAACCTGATTTAAACACACAGTGACCATTTCTTTGCCACTGATCTAGGTAGTAACCATATTGTCAACCCATTTATGTTGTGATGTCATATACCGTGACTTTCGTTTATGCTTGTAATTGTTGTGACAAGGAATATCCCAACCTGACTTATATGTTGATGTGATTTACAAACTTCGCAAGATCGTTGGTCATAATCATACTATCTTTATAAAACGTGTTAACAAGTTTATCAAATTATGATATGAGCCTATTATTTTGCAACACACTGCATGCTTAGTGGTTGACCCTTTTACAGTTCGCCACAAATGCTTTCCTCTTTGTGTGTGCGATGACAGGACATATTGTGGACCCTATGATGATGTCTACCTAAATCCGCTTAGGAAGGTGGCGTTTGATGTTTGTCTTAAATCGTGTCTTGTCGTACCCGTAACGGTTTGTTCTCTTGTTGTCCTGGTTTCTGTCAAGTCCTTGAGTACTTGCTTCAAGTTTGTGGCTTTCTGGGCTTTTGGTTTTTATATTAAATAAACACTATCATTTATGTGTTTACTTGTGCAGCCTATTAATGCCGTCTTGCTTGTTAGAGAGTATAACCTGGCTGGGATATCTTTATTTACACTGTCCCGTTTTATTGGGATGACAATAGGGTAAGGTAAGAGTGAGATCTGATGCACCATAGAACCTGGTTTAAACGCCAGCGGCCTTTTTTGTGACTGACCGTTCCAAGGCGGTAGCCCTATTGTCAACCATTTTATGTTTGCGATGTCATATCTTGCCTTTTAATCATCTTTGTAGTTGATGTTTGTTTCTGTGCGTGTTTGTGGTTGACTGTGGTCCTTGAATGCTACATTTCCTGTTCGACTATTATATCCACTTATTGTGGATTTTTATGATTGTTTTTGTTTGAATGCTACAGTTCCTGTTCGACATTTATATCTAGGAATCTAGCTTTTGACAAATTTGGTGGTGGCATTGGCTCAGAAGCTTGGCGCTCGCCTCAGGAACCTAAGGTCGTAGGTTCAGTCTTTGGTAGCGAATTTGATCAAGAATCATCCATCCATATCTACTGACCAATATACGACTATATTTATCTTTAATTTCACTTAGCACATTTTTTTGTTATAGCAACCTTTATTTTGACATATGTGTTGCCAAAGGTTGAACACAACCATTCTGCTATAAACATATTAATTTTATACATTGGCTTATTTGTGAATAATGACTTGTGACTAATGAATAGCGATTAATGACATGACTTATGAGTAGTGACTTGTGTGACTAATGACTAGTGACTAATGAAAAGTGACTTGTGACTAATGACTAATGACTTTTGACTAGTGAATTGTGACTAATGAATAGTGACTTGTGACTTATGACTTGTGACTAATGACCTGTGACTAAAGACTTGTGACTAATGACTTGTGACTGATGACTGGTCGCTTTTATATTCTTGGGTAAATGCTAAAATTACTATGTTAAGACAATTATAAACTAAGACAAGTACAACGGTTATACAAATAATCCTTAATATTCTCGTCCTATCTCATACCCACATGTCTGACTCATCCTATCTCATACCCACATGTCTGACTCATCCTATCTCCACATGTCTGACTCATCCTATCTCATACCCACATGTCTGACTCATCCTATCTCATACCCACATGTCTGAAGCCACTTTTTATGTGTAAAATGGATGTTTTAGCGACTTAACTATTTTGAATTGTACACCAATTTCTGAAAATGAATGACACAGTGCTGCCTGCAGATAAATATTCAAAATAGTCACTGATTTGTTCTCCCTCAGGAATGTTTATACGAAAATGGTATATAAATGTGTGACTTAATGAATTGCTGCTGTCCTGACTGGGATATTTGTCTGGCGTCTTACAGCAGGTTGCACGCAACTCCGAAATAGAAGATTTAGAGGAACCGTTACAGAAACGAACGACCAATATACTAGGTAATGAAATGCGATGGATTTTGTCTAATATAAATGCTTTTTTATATCTCCAACATATGAGTGTAGTTTTTGCATAGCATAGAATTATAAGTGAGAAAGTGTCGATTCTTACCGATTATGGGAGATATATTGTTCTACTTATACCCAGAAATAAGTGGCTGGCTTCCATCACTAAAAAGCTGACCGTCATACGTAGACTACCATGTTCTGGAAAATGAAGTTGAACACAAAATAAAAAAGAAAAGAAAAAAGCATAGACTCCGGAAAAACGCATTCTCTCATGTTTAGTCTACTCTATCATGTTCTTGGTGTCAGATAAATATCATGACGTCACCCTGATGATGTCAATCAAATACAGCTATCGAAGTATAACTGTTTGCTTTGTGATCGAAGAACACTTTTATTGCATTATATGTACAACTAATAGAACATAACACACATATAAATTGATATGAATAATTTAACAACCACGACCCGCAAATCGTCCAGTATACAGATCAAACTTTTCATAAAAAAGTCGACTGAAGGTAACATGTGTCTCCGTTTATTGTATGTGCATATGCTATATGAAGCTGAAAGCACATTGTAATAGTGTTTGCGTGTATTTGGATTGCAACCACGTCTTCTAGATTGACTCTGCCCGCTTTAATAACAACGAGTCGCCAACTTTATATCGCAGGTAGAGGAATACATATTTCAAACGTCGGTTCTCTTTTATATCTCGTACTACATGCAGTGCTGTGGTCATATCATGACTACACAAACTATCCTACCAGTATCATCATTCAATGTTTTGAATCTCTGAGCTGCGAATATGCAAAATAATACTTGTATTTGTATTGGCCAATTATTAATTGCAGCATCACTTTAATCGAATGATGAATTCATATCCCAGAGTACCAAACCATATGGCTACGGCGTGGAATTTCAGTGAAGCAGCACTGGAAAGGTATAGCTAACTTCTACAAGTATTCACCGTCGTGATATGACTGAAAGATTGCTAGAGCCGACGTTAAACACATCCACACATACAATACCACTATCCAGACCGTTGATAAACATACAATATTTTTACGCAATTCTGCTGCGACACTTGTGTGGTTTATTCAAAGCAGCCTAGACTCTCTCAACGCGTCACGTAATTGACACGTTAAAAAAGGAAACCCCTCGGAATCTGAAGACGCCAGAGCAGATACATTGACAAGCTAATATCACTTGAAGTGCTGTTGATGCATGCACACATTATAATTGTGTTGTGATGACGGCACATCCGTCAACAGAAATGTAAGAACAGTTGGTAATCTTAAAGTATTTACAAGCAGTATCACCTCCATTATTGATATAGTATCATTGACGGCACGAATATTATTAAATAAAAGATAATACAATTTGTAAAAATTCTTCTACAAATGCCCTCAGATGTTGAGCATCCCATGAGAATGACCCGCCACTTGCACCCTCTCTCATACCGTCAGATACATATAACAGCCAATTAGTATCAGTACTCTTGTTCCCAATATCAGTTTGACTGTGGAATAGGTTACGCACTGGTGTAGATATGCTCCCTGACTTGTTTCGCTTCAAGCAAGGAGTATGCCAAATAAACAACAGTTCCCCTTAGACTAATAAGAAACAATATTTTTACCCTATTTTAAACATGTCTTTTCAAAGGTCTTCACATAATTACTAACACTATTACCCTTTATATCTCATCTTTCATGACTTTTATATAACTGTCATACTTTTACTTTCACTCTTACTGACTATATCACAGACTCTGCGCAGCTGCACTTAATACTCGAAAGAGGGTGTTGTAGGAGAGAGAGAGAGAGAGAGAGAGAGAGAGAGAGAGAGAGAGAAAAAGAGAGAGAATGAGAGAGAGAGAGATCCATACATAATAACACTAAATTTTGATAGCCTGAGCACAAACAAAACGTCTACATGGTGTACATCATCAGTTATTATATAGCAGTTTATGTCAATGCCCATAACTCAGTCATGAATAATTGAATTGGCCCATTTTCAATTCTAACCGATAGACAAGCACACCAAGTTTGATTCACATTGGATAAAACAAAAACGTGTAGAGCGATTACATTGAAGTTGTTTACAGACAACAGACGAAGACAATTCGCCATGACATCAGCCCTTCGTGATCAGTAAAGCTAAAAATTATTACACCATTCCAGCTACCTTACAAAAAATAATGTCAGTACTAATATGCAACACAAATCATCTATAAAGAGGAATCTTTTCATCACTAGAGTATGACAATAAACAGTTATGTACAAAGGAAATGCCATTATCATCATGCAGAAATAAACGTCTTCTCATCTGTCTGCTAACGTTGGCACATTTTACAAAATAATTCCACATCTTGCTATAATTGACAGTTAATGAGAAATCTTAGAAGAATAAAACGCAATTATTGCCGAAACATGTATCGATTTGGATGTTCAACAACCGATTGATCATAGACCCTCGTTTTGTGTCAATTTGTATAGGTCATGGTGCGCGTACGTGGTAAAATATGTATTAATTTGGTTGGATACTTGTGAATCCGCATTTTATACATTTATATTTTGTTTGTAAGCATTCCCTTCTTCGAGGCTCGGAATCCGATTGACACATAGCATGTTGACAATTATTTCCAGGATCGACTCCGGCTGAAATGTGTCATGTCGACAATTATTGCAAGGATAAACCATGAATGACATATGCCGACAATTATAAAAATTATCAAGGATAGTGTACAGTAACAATTGACATGTCGACAATTATGTAATCATATTAAATCCTGAATATCATCACTTAAGGACATATTTTGAGCCTATTGTATTTGGGGGTGGGGGTGGGGGGGGGGGGGGGGGGGGGGGGGGGGGGCGGGGATGCAATTGTGACAAAGCATTTGTGACCAGTACACATAATAACATATTAAAGAATGTTGTATATGTATTGTGTTGTGCTCTGATTTTTGGTCTAAAAACAATAAATAAATACCAGATAAGTTTTGTATTCAAAAGCTAAATTATCAACATATATTTCTTCATTAAAGTAAATTACAAAGTGTTGTTAATCTATTCTTACCCTCAGTATAGCAATGCTATACAAATAAAAAACGAAGAGCGGGCCTCACTATATATACCTGAGTTGATCAGCCATGCAGCGTGCTGGATGTAAATATTCAAGCTTCCCATGCTTTTTCAATGACCAAGTCTGTCCTTTGAAATATAAACCCGCACATCATTTGTATGCGGTATTTACATGACTCCACTTTATCAGTTAAAGACACATTTCGAGCCTATTGTATTTGTGGGGGAGAGAATTTCTATAGGTAACTGTAAATCACTGTTAGCCATACAATTTCATGAGCAAAGTGTGATATTCAGATTCAGATTATGAGGTCCACCCAATGAAGCATTTATGACCAGTACACATAATAACACATTAAAGAATGTTGTATATTTATTGTGTTGTGCTCTGATGTTTGGTCTAAAAAAAAATTAAGAAATACCAGATAAGTTTTGTATTCAAAAGCTGAATGATGAACATATATTTCTTCATTAAAGTAAATTACAAAGTGTTGTTAAGCTATTCTTACCCTCAATATAGCAATGCTATACAAATAAAAAACTAAGAGCGGGTCTCAATTTATATACCAGAGTTGATCAGCCATGAAGCGTGCTGGCTGTAAATATTCAAGCTTCCCATGCTTTTTCAATGACCAAGTAGCGTTGGGAAATGTGTCTTTAAAGAAACAAAATACATACAAATTAAAGCAAATAGAACTTATTATATTGCTAGTCATCGCTTACTTCAAGCAATACACTGTGTTGCTTGAATGCAGATGTAACTGTTTATTTGTATTATATATATACGATGTATGTGTATTGGTAGTATTTGTTACTGTTCCACATTCCAAGACATAAATTAAAAACATCACACAACAGTTTCAAGTTTTACATGTGATATTAAACAGTTATTTTTAATTATCTATTGGGAAAAATATAAGATACTATGTAGTCATATACATGCAAACAGTATACAAGGAGATGCACTATTTAGCTCCAGTGTGTACTTTCTGGAAATGAAAACACATTTTAAACGTATTTATAAACTATTTCTATAATACATAAATAATTTCGCATTAAATTTTTGTGGAAATTAAAAAATTCTTCGTTCCTCTTTATATATTTTATTATTTTATTAAAGTCACAAATAACATCGTTACAAAATATTACATATACAAAACAATACAGTATGATATAGGCAATATTAAGTAAACAAATGACTACCCAGCCTAATGAGACTAATTAGTCACTATAGAAATATCAATTGCATTATTGATTTTACAACTCAGTTAATAGGTATAACAAAAGTAAACATGAACAATACAACAACAAAAAAGGATAGATCAATTGACATAACTAAATATGTAACTGCTTATTGTTCTCCAAAATACAAAACTTAACTAATAAAATAAAACTACACAATACCAAATACAAATAACGAACAGAGAGATAAGCAACTTTAAATACGTAACATGAACTATTTGTGGTATGTCACTTTCAAATTCATAACACGCATTAAAAGAAAAAATATAAACATTTTACCAATGTCACGTTTTATCAGCTTCTAAATATGAATTCTTGAAAGGAAAATTTAGTCGTTGATATAACAGGAATTTTGTAACACGTCACTCACGGCAAAACATGTTTCCAAATATGTTTTCCAAAATGACATCAGTTCCATTATAATGAAATGTACCGGATTTTGTATTCACATGTAGTTATGGCACTGTGTCACTCATCAATAAAATACAATTCATATTTATCCTGCTTTGAACTTTCTAAAGGGTATTTTGCTTTACGACGTGCGTTTTCACATTTATCATGTATATTGGAGTTTATTACTTTTTTGGAACTTTAATCCTAATAAATTTGTTTTTAAATTGCATTTCAAAAAGCATATCAATGACGTCCTATTATGCTTTATTTATTTACTCTCATGATAAAAAGAGTACTTAAGGAGACATTTGAAAATCGCCGAACACGATAAATACAAAGCAGTCTCGGTTTCATTGAGACTGTTCATGAAGGTATTAAAATGCTTGCTACCGTCCACGCCTTCTAGTACCAAGTTGAGCAATAACTCAATAATTAAATCTCAATATAACAACAATTTGAGCCATCCCGAAGATGGTAAGCATTTAAAGGTGGAACTTTTGATGAGCTGTTTTCATACCATTAAAAGGCCAGAGGCGTATGGTTCCAGTATCTAAAAAAATGCTTTGACCCAAACGAGAAAACAATGGGCGAAATAAACACAGTGGAATGTAGTTGGGAGCAGAGATTATGAAGCTTTAGCATCCCAATGAACAGTCAAAGAATAAAATAAAAAAACAGACAACATATTCTAAGGGTGAATTAACAATACTGAGAACCTTTAAAGGCTGGGTTAGTAGGCTAGAACCACCTATTCAAATTTGAAAATATTAAAAAGGAAAAACGGATTTCAGTATGTACCACGGATATATAATATTGCAGAATTATACAATTATATCATATATTGAACATCACAGGAGTATGATTCCTGAAGGTGCTATCTTGGGAGAAACGTGTGCTAGTTAAAGGTGTCACATTAAATGTTTAGCTACACCTTGCTGCCAATGTTTGTAAAATGACAACCATATTAAATATAGATATAAAAATCGAACAGGAAAAACAGCATTCAAGCACGACAGTCAACCACAAACTCATACAGAAGCAAAAAACAAGTTTAAAGATGAATAAAAGGCCAAATAAGACATCACAAACACAAAAAAGGTTGACAGTAGGGCTACCGCCTTGGAACGGTCAGTGGCAAAAAAGGCCGCTGAGGGTTTAAACCAGGTTCTAGGGTGCACATAACCTCACACTTACTCTACTGTCAATCCAATAAAACGGGACAGTGTAAATAAAGATATCCCCGCCATGAACTATTCTCTAACCAACAAGGCAGCATTAATGGGCAATATAAGTAAACACAATGGGCAATATAAGTAAAACACAAAGATGCTCGTGTATATATAAATACAAAAGAAAAGAATAGCCTAGAAAGCCACAAAGAAGGTACTCATTGTCTTGGCAGAAGCCAGAGGAACAAGAGAATAAACCATAACACCTGCATTATAAAAACAAAAGTATATATAATCATAAATTATAGGACACATATATGTTTGCATTTTTCCTGTACAATTATGTCAACTATGAATGGTATTATGCAATATATTAATGAAATATAATATAAAATCGCAAAATAATAAATGATTGCAGGTCATTGCAATTGCACTCCGGGTACACGTTTCCTTGTGATTGTCGTGGATGCAAAGTATATGTATGATATTGTTTTCTACTATTCCAAAGCACAGATACGATGTGGTAAGGTATATTGACTGGTTTAGTACATCCTATCGTTAAATAACGCGAACAACTACATTTGTTTTTAAATACACTCCCGAACAAGCGGCGAGGAATTTATTCCCTACACTGGTTGTGTCTGAAGAGATATCATTATTAGAGAAATAATATAATTATTTATACAAAGGTAAAGAAACAAGTCTAAACTTTATTCATTTGACGGCTTTTAAAAGAGACATGGAATTGACGAGACACGTAATGAAGACAACTAATCCGTTTTACGAATGCGTGGTTTGTACGTATTTACCCATATTCTGTTTTCTTGATACTTTCTAATTTTGTAAGGAAATCAATTTTGCAATGTCTGTTAAATCATTATTCAGTCTGCGAACATCCCAAAAGGATTTCATCAAGTAAACTTAAATATATTAATGATTTCAGTGATTATGAAGAAATCTTACGCATCAAAACCACACGCACGCTATCGATGAAATATGAATAAGTACTATACGAGTTACGGAACGCAGCCGTTATTGCAGATTGAACTGATCCGTCGCTAGTAGATAGCAACCTACTTTTATTAGAATATATACTGACGGTCAATGAAAACGTACTATAACCTTCATATGTTTATGCTGTTGGATTATTCGCAAGCCATTTGGAATAAAACTGCAGAACCCATATTGCTTATATTTTAAATATTGAATCTTCTCTTATTTGTTAATTGGTAGGCTTTTACGACAAACAGTTACGCAGTTATTTATCTTGTTATTTAACAATGTTTTATATGGATAATCTTAAAAAGAAAACTGCTCCACTAAATTACGAATTGTATTAATCTGTCTCGAAATAAATTCCAATTGTTTTTACTGGCCTTTTTATTCTTACAGTATTATGCAATTAATATTTCCGAGAAAATGATTTCTTTGTGCGATGCAATTGAAGAAATGCTGGAGTATGAGCATTTCATAACAACAATGTGAAATACACTAAATCCAGATATGCACGTAAAAATGTTAAATATCGACTCATTATACATGTTATATGGACCTTATCACGTTTTATCCAAAATGCCTCGAATTACACATTTTAAAAGGGTTTGTTTTTTGGTGCGTTTTCATTGACTGTGAGTTATATATATATATTAAAATGCTCTAGTATTAAGTTATGTATTCGTAGAATGAGTGTTACTCTTCCTTGGTAGTATTTTAATAAAGTTGAGACTGTTATGTATTTGTTTGTTTCCTTATATCATTGTATTCATATCTTATTTTTTAAAGAATGTATTGTCTTCGTGTGTCAATGGGCATTGTTTTGAGATTATACATGTATCAACGTTTAATTTGATGTTCATCTACCGTGCTACAACGAAACATTTTGAATATATTCTTTACTAAACTGATACCGTTTTGTGTATAAAACCAACCTCCCTGCTTCTTATAACGTGTTAAAATATATTACATACATGAACACCTGTAAGATACTTTCCCCTGATAACATGGATTTCTCTAGATGTATACTGAAAGGAAAAGGAAACGCGACTCGGGAATTTCCGCTATATATTGTATGTACGATATGCTGCTGTTAATCGAAAAAAGACAAAAAACAACGCGTAACACAGCAAATAGTCTTCCTGCAACGTTTCATTATTGACAGTACGCGTTTGGCTCAAGCATGTGAGCAAACTTAGGATGTAACATTTTGCAAACTCTTTACGTTAAATACAGTACTGAACTGGCTCAAGTTTTCAAAAAGGAACTTCAACATGTATGAATTTCTTGTTACAGCGTGTACTGTGATTAAAACGTCTACAACATCACTGTTGTTTCCTTTCTCTAACTAACTGCAAATTTATATTTTTCAAAACATCTTGGAATTTCCTTGAAATATATTTGGAATTAAGTGTGCAGTATATCAATATATACCGGAAATTCCCGTGTCGCGTTTCTTTTTCCTTTCAGTATATCTAGACAATAAGCATGGCATAGGATGTTATTTAAAATCAAACCAATCAACGTAACCAATGTCTAAATAATGCACCATCACTCAGGTCTCGTCGCCCTGATATTCAACACAGATTCCTATACACGAACTACGTTTACTTTGCCATGTTTACAATGGCTGTATTTTCCTTTGAATTTAAATAAATTGATTTAAATTTCAAACAAAGAATGAGAGCCTTTACTGATCAATAAATTTGATTCCTACGAGACGTGCTATTGTGTTCTAGAATTTCTTTATTTACATATCTCCTATCCCTTGCATCACATGTAATTAATAACTTCAATGACATGTTCATGTTTTATTATTCCACATATCTTGTTGTCATGTGTTATTGTAGAAAAGTAACTGGACGATAAACTATTTACCATGATGCTGGCAAAGTTAAATTTACTAAAATATATATAATTCAATATTTAATGAAATTTTATTCGAACAATCTTCGTGTAAACATTTTATTTTTTTATTAAAGCGTTAACGTTATTTAGTTAATACAGTATCAGCAATAGTTCAAAAGAGTCACACAAGTATGTATAAATGCATTAAGACCCCTTGATTGGTTCTTTTACATGCATACAAACGATCTAGAACTGTTAACAAATACAGAGCAAACAAACATTGTTCAGTCAAGTAAAATTCTTTTTTTTTTAAATTTCGATCACCACATTAATGGTGATCCGTTTATTCATCCCGTGATAGGTATGTGAAGGTCGGAATGGGCCACCCCTCAACCGACCGTACAGATATAAATGTAAATATGCATCAATTTTGTATTTGAAGAGAGTATATTAAACAAAATTAACAAATGCATATATCATAATGAAAGAACTGTATAAATGGGGAGGTTTTTGTTCTTTACAATTTTCAAAAAAGTTTATTCAAATGTAATAATCATTTGTCGTATCGCATCAAGTTGACTAAGTTTCCACTGTACCAAGTTGCCACATAGTCGCTGAGAACCGCGTGTCTATAACTCTTTCTATGGAACATCGTGTACTCTGGTTTGCCGCATTCATTAGGATGTGTCTAGATGCGTCTTTGAGTACGTTGTTATATAAGATCGCATGGCTAATGTCACCAGACGGTACTGGAAAGGTTTACGGTTATAAAATGACGAAATGTAGATTAAGATCTCAAGGTCAAGAGTTTCTTCAGACTATCTACACAATTCCATTTCAGATGCGTCGTTTTATTTCTATATACACTCGCTAAAAAGGAAATAGACCGGATAATGGATGTTAAACAATGGAATTAGAGTCGTAATGTTATAATGCATACATCACTGGAAACATACATTGGTGCCACTTTGAAAACCGAAAATGTTATTAAACTCGAGATTAAACTGACAGAGAAATGATATCGTAAATGATCGTAAAAATCTTGCAATTGTTTTAACAACACATGGGACACAATGAATATTCGTAGTTTTGAAATTTGTAAATCATTGGATAGAGACACTTGTAAACAATTTAAAATCGAAAATATTTTTTAATTTAAACAACATTAATAGAGAAAGAATATCGCAACCATTCCCAAGGGTTCGTGTAAAATGTATCCATTGCATTCGACGGTTTTTTCTGCACATTTTCATTAATGACCCCTACGTGATTTGTGATATAATTGCTATGCCATTGTTGACTCAAATTTGAAAACGTTTTTGGACTGTAATGTTTAAAATGTATATCAATTCAGCGGTATATGCATTTTAATAGTAGTATGTATTTTCCGGTTTACAACTTTAATTTTAACTTCTGGTCCATTTCTTCTTTTACCGAGTATGTATATATAAATAATTTTGGAAACGTCTTAGCATACTTAGATTTACAGAATTAATTAACTCAACAAATAATATCAGTATTTGTAAAGTAGGTATATTTATTCATAAAGCTTTTTAATTGAGAAATGAACATTTATATAGAATATAACTATATTTTCCCAATAACTAGTGTGCGTGTTAGTGTGAATAATTTGTATTATTATTATCTCATTAGTAGACAGCATTGCATTACGGCTTGAGGTTGGTGCATGAACGTTTGTCCCTCGGGTTTTCTGGTCGTACCCTTGATTGGTTTTCTCTTTGGCTGCAACTGTTGTGGTTGTCCCGTACAATTCTGAGATGTTTCTAATTGTGCCTTTATGTTATATATACATTTTACCATAACCTATACGTGTATCGTTTCCTAATTTCTCTTTATTGTTAACGATTTCTTTTCGATGGGATGTACTTTTATTTACACTGTCTTGTAAATTTGAGCGATAAAGATGGGATAATAGCGAGGTTGTGTACACTTAAAATCGAGTTAAGCTAACCAGTGGCCCTTATTGCCTACTGACCGTTCCAAGTCGGTAACCATTTCTTAACCACTCTTTGTGTTGTGTAGTGTTCTTTTCATTGTATAGTTTATATGCTCTTTGTTTGTGGTACAGTGCGGGTCTCCTGTTGCATTGCGTTTGGGTACTATGATTTCTATAGGACCATTTTTCTCATTTTTGTTTAAGATATATTGTGTATCTATCTATTTCTAATGTTTTGGGGAATCGACAAATGCTTTTTGCTGGTCCTTGATTGCTTGTTTGTGTCTTGGTGGATCCTGTTGTGTGACGAATGTTTCTATGTACATGCAAATAGGCATGATCTGTAACCAACACGCTGTTCGTCAGAGGACTTATGTTATTGCTTTTGATACTTTTTTTAATTGTTTTACTGGTATCAATTTACAATTAATGCACTGTTTGTTATACTGAATTTTTGATTGATGATTTTCATGAATAAATGGCGTTTTCTACATTGAATTTTTATTTTGATTTTGGTCTGCCGAAATTACGTTGAGCAATACATCGTATAGTTAAAATATTCCCAGAACATAATGACTTTATTGCAAATTGTTTATCTAGGAAAGACGTTTATAAGAATATTGTCATAATAAATGTTAACAACTGTGGACAAAAAAAACAGAAAGTATGATAGACTACGACCACTACAACTACTACTAATAATAATTTAGAGATTATTTAACTGCTGGGATGCCGAGATGGGAGACGTGTTGTTTTTTTCACGAACGAGCGTATGCGAATGAGTGAAAAAACAAAACACGACTACCATCGAGTGAAGGATTTCCCTATAATCTAAACCAACAGTTAAATATTATATTTATTACATTTAATACACATCGCTCTGTGTATAATTTAACCTAAATTATTCGCTTTATTGAACGTTATCGCTGGATGACGTCGACGTCAGCAACACTTTATTGACGTCATATTTCAACGTCACAGTTTGTTATTTTTGTGTTCGGAGTTAGTTCATAATATTTAGCGATTATGAATATTCTTTCACTGAGAAATCCCAATCTTTCACCCATAGAAATGTAATAAAATAATAATAATATACAGGGAGAACTTCTTAAAAAATGTTTTAGAGACCACAATTGTAGTTTCCGTTATTTGTTTTAAAATTATATTCAGATGTATTAAGAGGATGGTCGCTCTTCTCTCGAGGTATCTTAATATAGGTTTAAATGTAATATATGTCTTACTTCGTCATATATGTATATCAAATTTACCTCCATTTTGTTTGTGTTGATTTAATTCAAACTATTGTTTAAAAAAGTTCATATAATCTCTGACTTTTAATGTTACGTGTTTCGGCATTATATGAACGTTTAATTTGATGTAAGGTTTCCCAGATAAATACTGAAAAAAAGATCCCTTGGAAGCAACAAACACAAACATGAGAGATGAGGTATGTTCATGAGAGGTAATATAAGATGCAAAAACTCTTACGCCCACTAGCGGTATTCTATTTTAAAAGCCTTAAACATGAAATTGAAAGATTTTTTTTTTTTATTAAACAAATATTGTTTTGTTTTTAAAGTTTGTCGGTTCTAAATTATAACGTGTTCAAATAGGTTACACTCACAAGATAATTTCTTCCGATAATATGACTTTCGCTTTATTGTTCATGCACACACATCTCTAGACGATAAGCATGTTAATTAATATCAAACACAACTGAATTTACACAATCAACCAATGCAACTAAACTAATGTTTAAATAATGCACAACTGTGGGTGCGCCAGGAACTAATTATTCAGCATTTTTGATCATTTTGATACTCCGCGTACCTCTGTTACTGGCGTAAAGGCCTTTGTAAAAGTTCTGCGTCAGATTAAGTCATGCTTACGTAGAATGTGTTGACACGCTGGTAAAAGTTGAAACAGGCGAGTTGTAGGGCATATCGTGGAACCTGATGTTACACTGCAGTGTGTTTACGTAAAGAATGAAACAGTTTGACTGTCGTAGAACCCTGCAGATAAATAACAAGTAAATTTCGTTTCGTTGTAAATTGTTTTTCTGCAGAATTTGTTTCATTACTTTTTATGCGAAGCACATGCAATGATGCATGTTTCCATGCCATGGGCGGGCATAGGTTGTTTCATTTTCAAACGTTGCGGTGGGAAAACTAAAGACATCCTGAAATAAACTTAACTGAGTGAATTTATCAACCCTGACAATTCGCATTTTTGCGAGGATCAACCTTCTCTTTTGTGTGTGCTTGTGTGATAACAGAAACAAATTCGGGGTCCATTCGTTCTTTGTTTACCTCCCGACCCCAGCAACGACCAAGTTTTCTCCACAGAGTGACATTCACTGTGGTATGGCTATGACAGGGAATACCTATGATGGCCAGTGTCAAACCTCATAACTCGACGTATGAACAATGGATAGTACAACAACAACAACCATTTCAAAACAGCTGTTCCTGCCCACCCCTCACGCGTACTAACTTGACCTTCCTATTTTGAATTTGCTTTTTTCTGACTCTGCATCACCCTGTTACCACAGTCTGGCACAGGATTAGAATAATTTACTTATTTACACGGCCTGCCATTTCTTGAAGAAGAAAATATTAGGCCGACCATAACCTAATTTATTTTACATGACCTGCAAATGCTGCCATTTCGACCATAACCTTTTATTTTACATGGCCTGACATTTCTTGAGGAAGAAAACAACACCCGACCATAACCTATTATTTTACATTGCCTGCCATTTCTTGAAAAAAAGAATTAGGCCGACCATATCCTATTATTTTACATGGCCTTTCATTTCTTGAAAAAATATGTAGGCCAACCATAACCACGAACAAGTTAGTGTCATATACCAATCTATGTTCTAACAAGCTTACTGTAAATTATAATAAAATTGAATCCTTAATGAAATATTCAAATGTTAGATGATAGTTATATACAGATGTGTTTATATATTGTTTCATTTATTTCCATAGGGAGACATGATGCCTGCAAGACTTCAGAACCAAATACATATTCTGATCCGACATCCGCTGTGACTCTTGGTTGGACGTGTTGACTGTTGAGGTTGAAGGAAAACTAAAAACATGGATTTCAGAGGTTTATATGCAGGTCTTATTTAAATGGTGAAAGAAGCATTTCACAACATGATGACAATAATATATTTAGAAAGAATTGCTCAAGTAGGGCCTTTTTACC
Source organism: Cyrtodaria siliqua (assembly GCA_037043455.1). NCBI lineage: Eukaryota > Metazoa > Mollusca > Bivalvia > Adapedonta > Hiatellidae > Cyrtodaria > Cyrtodaria siliqua. The sequence continues at coordinate 130,666 of JAWPHD010005325.1, read as the reverse complement.
TTCTTTGCAGCGGCCTATATAAGGCCCCTTCCCCAACCAAATTTCTTTTAAAAGCATGCAGTTTTCCCCAATTGTATTACCTCTGGAAATGTCATTCCCCATTCATGGATTTTTTCCCAAATTTAAGCCAAAAAGCCCCTTCCCCAAAACTGGTAAAAAGGCACTGGCTCAAGAAAAATGATTTTCTTTTGATTTACATACATGTATTTCAAGTCATATCTCTGGGCTCCACGGCTCATTAAATAGCAAATTTAGATTTACTTTATTTTATTTATTTTTCTTTTAAAAGAAATAGCGTTCATTTCAAATAAACTTTATTTTTCAAGGAGATATACACACACACACACACTGTAAATACACTGACGGTAGTGGTCTAGCTCTCTTGCACTTTTTTTTATCATTATCAATAAGTCACGTTATTGTTGATACTTTAGCAAAGGGAAAATAATGTAAACAATAATTGATTCGCTTTTTTTTGCAAATTCTATGGCGTTTGTGGAATTTGCAATTCCTGTATCGCTATACGTGTAATTTGTCATTCACTATCAACTGGCGTTAAATTCGCCATTTGTACAATTTAAACGCTGGTAGTGAATGGCATGGTCTTTGCAACACGCCTTTTTGTATTTGCTATTCACTACCTGCATTTAAAACCGCATAAACGCCGAAAAAAAAATGTAAAAGAAAGTGAATCAATTCTTTAAAATATTTAGTTAAAATACATCAAACCTCGTCTTGAAAAGTTGAACTGAGCGAGTCGACTGTATTAGCCTAACTTGTAGCTGAAGTTGACAAACATTACACAACTACCATTACTTAATCAATAAGATTTTTTTGAGGAATTCAATAGCGGTAGAAAAAAGTACCAATTCGTGGAATTGAACTCCAAGCACAAAATAAAATTACACTTGCGAGTAAGACGAATGCGTTCGCAATTGAGTTTTACTTGAAAGTTATGTGATGAAAAAACAGTTTTTACTGTAATCAAAACCTAAATCGCTATTCTCACGTTTCCATGTAACACATTTCACTGAATACAAACAAGACAGTTATTTGCTTATGCTCAATATATACATTACTTAGGGCAGTGCCCCTTTATAAAGAACTTCAACATACACAAGTTAATTTACCAGTTTTTAAAAAAACAAAAAATGGTAAAACATTTCAGTAAATTAATTGTATGTTCAATAGAGCCAGTACAATAATACATCTGTTTACTGACTCTGACTGAGACCCAACCGACTACCTTAAAGGGACACACAGCAATCTTCTCTTTTTTTTAAACTCACGGCGTCCCGTTAGTTTTTCTATGACTTGCATTTGTTCAATCATTAATGTTAATTACATGAATATTATAAAGAAAAGTGTTTGGATGTTATTAACTGTTGATATCACTAATAAATACAGTAGAATGGTAGAATAAGAAGAAAAAGTGAAAACTCAAAAATTTAATGTCAAAATGATGCTGGATAAATAAATCCAGACGCTATAATTTCATTGCTTGAAAAACACTTCAAGATTGCCGTGTTTCCCTTTAAACACTGGTGGCTCCTTGTTTTATTGGGGATTAAAAATAATCTGAATTATCCTGACTTAATGAAATCTGGGGTTAACTTTGAAAAAATAAAGTAAAAAGCCGACATACCCACAGGTGTCCGATGAATGGATGGTAGTTCTTACCTAATTAGTGCATTTTCTTTATTTTTCAGAAAAGTTGCTGCCATTTTCACAAATTGCATGGTTACGGTATACAACTAATGGAGCCAAGTGATGAAAAAAATTTCAGTGGATTATCTTGAACTACATCTACATGAAGAATGACATTGTGCTTATTACACAAAAAAAATTACCTGTAAATGCCTAGAAATTGTGTTTTTAATAAAACAGAATAGACAAAACACGTAAAAACTTAAAACCCATTGTGTAACAAACGAATACATGTATTTGTTTATGTATGTCATCTTTGTACATGGTCAGTAGTAAACAAACGAGGGGTATAGGCGCAGTTTTTTTGAGGGGCGTTTTATGCAACGCGTCAGTAAATTTATCAGCCGGCAAGCAAACCAACACATTTAAAACTCGTTACAACCCGCCCTCAAAGAAAACTCCCCCAATACCCCCAGTTTCTAAACTATTTATAAATAATTTATAATATGACTTGCTACTTTTTTAATCAACCCCAAATAAAACAACTGCAGATCGGGTTATCAATATCTTTCAAACCCAACACCGTAGATGATTTTAGTCTCGGCTGTTAAACAAAGTCGGAAGGAACAGACCCCAGTTTGTATACTTGCTACTTTTTTGGAAAGGTGCAACTTTTTAAATCACACTTTTATATCTTGAATGTACTTAAACGGTACCCGACTATTGAAATCCTCATTGTAACCTTTCCATTTAATCAATGCTTGTTTCTTTTTGTTATCACGTCGTACTACTTTATCAATTCTGAATATTTCTTGATCGGCTTTTAACATTTCCAATTCATAGAAGCTCCCATCAATCTTTTGGTTGTTTAAATCTTTTATTTTGTACGTCACAGGATGTGTATATTGAATTTCATCAATAACAAATATTTCTTCGGTCCAATTTGGAGTATAACCTTTTTCAAACGTTCTTTTATATTTGCTAATTCTAACCTCGTCTCCTATTTTGAACGTTGGCAAAGCTTTATTAATTTTCATCTTTCCGTACAAGTTAAAATACACTATTTCTTTATTTTTCTCATCACTGGCCTCAATCGATGTCATTTTAATACTCCGATGTTTTGTATTATTGTATTTATCGACCATCGCCTGTAGCACGTCTAAATACGTATGTGTATTGTTCGCTGTAAAATATTTCCACATCCTCTCTTTCAATGTTCTATTAAATCGTTCAATTACTACAGATTTTCCGAAATTAAACGTGTGATACATTTTAATAATATTATCATCAAGAAATTGCTTAAATATTTTATTGTAAAATTCCACGCCCTGGTCAACCCAGAGTAATTTACAGTGTCTTCCTGTACTTATAATCTTTTGGAAAGTTTTGGTAATTTCTTCACCAGTTTTATTCGGAACAGGCGTAACCCAAGCAAATTTACTAAATACATCAATAACAGTAAGCAAGTATTTTACACCTTTATTATATTTTGAAAACGATTGCATATCAACCAAATCAGCCGACCATATTTTATCTATTTCATTAACAATCACGCGGCGTTGAGTGAACTTTCTTCGTATAGGTTTATGAAGCTCATCGGCTAGCTTATCAGTCCATCTCAACGCCTTTTCTTGTTTTTTGGCTCTCCAATTCCTAGTTTATATTTTGCACTAATTACAGGCTTGACTATCAAATTCTTAGCGATCTTTTCTCCAAGTGATTTGGATTTGCTCGTTTTCAAACCAGCCAGTATCTTTTTATCACACATTGATTTATTACTAGGACTTTCGTCATAACAATAATCGTGATCTTTGCAAATAGCATCTAATTCATTTGAAGGTTCTCCACTGTCAAACGGATTACCAGGGGGCCGTTTCACGTAGCATCGTACGTAAGTTTTTAACGTAAGTTTTTGCGTACGAAGTTCGTAAGTGATAACGGGCGTTTCACAAAGAAAATAACTTACGATTTCCAGTGAAAATATCGTAAGTTTTTACGTAAGTCTACACCAACACCTTAGGTGGTGTACGCATTTTTTTTTCGTAAGTAAAAAAAACAAAATGGCGACAATAGTTCATTTTCAATCAGTTATTGTAGATAATTCTCATCGATGAAAACCGGGAAATGACACCGACCCAGCTTTTTAGCTTCGTTTTCTGAAAATAGATTTCAATCCATCACGTGATGGCCTATTTATATACGAAAGCGCATGTCGGTAGATTAAAAGTAGCGCCGTGGTGTAATGGTTAGCACTGCGGCTTAGTAACCCAGGGATCGCGCGTTCAATCCTAGCCAGGACCGAATTTGGGTTAATTATCGAAACAATTTAAAAAGTATTTCCTACCTTACCAGTCCTTCGGATCAGACTTTAAAACCGAGGTCTGCTCGCTAAAATGCTTAGTGCAATACAGCGAGGATAAATAAACGCTTATACGCTCGGTAGATGTCAAGGTCGACGTCTCCGCTGAAGTTGCAAAAATGACAAAATGACAAATATTTGTTTATAATGGAATGCCAAAGGAACCCAATGGATGGATCCGATTGTACCGGTAAGTGTATGTATGCATTAATGCTATATTATTGTATTATATAATCAGGTAAGATTATGATGATGAATGATCCATCAATGAAAATAATGCAGGGATGCTAATTTACCCCACCCACTAAATTATTTTGAGAAATAAGTAGGCAACTATACGGACTGTGACATTTATTAAAGTATATGGATTTCCAAGCTGTGTTATTGACCGTCTGTGCCATATTAGTATCGTGTATGCTGACATTTTTGATCTATTTGAATCCATATAAACGAAATGTATCAGAGCTGTCCATACAATGCATGCCCTTACTAAAAATATAGGCTTCTGGCGACTATTTGCTGCACGGCAGACAAGTTTGCGCCTCTGCGGCAGACAAGTTGAAATGAGGTCTGCGGCAAAGTTGCAGCGAACAACTATGCAAATGAGGTTCTGGTGATGTTCTGGCGATGTTCACTGCAACTTTGCCGCAGACCTCGTTTGGTTAGTAAAAGTGTGCAGCAACTTTGCAGCAAACTTCATTTGCATAAAATGTTTCTCTGCACTGTTCTGACGATGCTTGTGGTGATGTCATTTCTGCATTACTCACATATTATGGAGATGTCGACCGCTGTCATTTCTGCCTTCTCACATTTTATGGAGATGTTGACCACTGTCATTTCTGCATTACTCACATTTTATGGAGATGTCGATCGCTGTCATTTCTGCATTACTCACATTTTATGGAGATGTCGACCACTGTCATTTCTGCATTACTCCCATTTTCATGGAGATGTCGACCGCTGTCATTTCTGCATTACTCACATTTCATGGAAATGTTGACCGCTGTCATTTCTGCATTACTCCCATTTTCATGGAGATGTCGAGCGCTGTCATTTCTGCATTACTCCCATTTTATGGAGATGTCGACCGCAGTCATTTCTGCATTACTCCCATTTTCATGATGATGTCAACCGCTGTCATTTCTGCATTACTCCCATTTTCATGGAGATGTCGAGCGCTGTCATTTCTGCATTACTCCCATTTTCATGGAGATGTCGAGCGCTGTCATTCTGCATTACTCCCATTTTCATGGAGATGTCGACCGCTGTCATTTCTGCATTACTCCCATTTTATGGAGATGTCGACCGCAGTCATTTCTGCATTACCGGTACTCCCATTATCATGATGATGTCAACTGCTGTCATTTCTGCATTACTCCCATTTTCATGGAGATGTCGAGCGCTGTCATTTCTGCATTACTCCCATTTTATGGAGATGTCGACCGCAGTCATTTCTGCATTACTCCCATTATCATGATGATGTCAACCGCTGTCATTTCTGCATTACTCCCATTTTCATGGAGATGTCGAGCGCTGTCATTTCTGCATTACTCCCATTTTCATGGAGATATCGAGCGCTGTCATTCTGCATTACTCCTATTTTCATGGAGATGTCGACCGCTGTCATTTCTGCATTACTCCCACTTTATGGAGATGTCGACCGCAGTCATTTCTGCATTACCGGTACTCCCATTATCATGATGATGTCAACCGCTGTCATTTCTGCATTACTCCCATTTTCATGGAGATGTCGAGCGCTGTCATTCTGCATTACTCCCATTTTCATGGAGATGTCGAGCGCAGTCAGTTCTGCATTACTACCATTTTATGGAGATGTTGAGCGCTGTAATTTCTGCATTACTCTCATTTTCACAGATGTCGAGCGCTGTCATTTCTGCATCACTCCCATTTCTATGGAGATGTCAAGCGCTGTCATTGCGCATTACTCTCACTTTTACAGAGATGTCGAGCACTGTTATTCCTGCATTACTCTCATTTTCAAAGAGATGTCGACCACAGTCATTTCTGCATTACTCTCATGATATAAATAGCATTATACATTAACTAGTGTAATAAATATGCAAATGAATGCTGAATCATCACTTTCTTTTCAGTTCAGCTCGGTCTACAATCAGAATTGGCTAACCAGTAGAATTCAATGAGACTTCATACATTATTAGGTAAATAATAAAATAGACAACATACTATATACACAAATTACATAACTCTGTAACTTATTTTGACAAAGTTATGCCCCTGTTTTATACTTAGTCAAATTGTGTTTAGTCAAATTGTGTTAAATGAGTATGTAAACTGATAATCGTAGGACTGAAATACTTCTATGAATAAATATTTAGTTCTGACAGTACATAATTATCTCCAATCTTTGCAATTCAAAATTTTACATAGAATTATTTTTACAAGTAATGTGAAATGCCTGAAAACGAACCGTGCTTTTTTTGGATAAATTTCTGAAGAAAGTTATTCTACATTTATTTTTACTGTATGACTGCATCTTTTCCAGAAATATTCTTTAATAGAGCTTTTAGTTCATTTGAAGGAAAAATGCAATAAATGAATATTTTGGTAGAAATTAAACCAGAGGATATTATTCTAGGCACTAAGTGAAATTGACACTATTTTATTTATTTTATTGCTTAATTATCTATATAAAGTATATATTCTTGCAAACTTAAAAAATGTCTTCCAATTTATAACAAGTTAAACGGTTTAGACATATTGAACTGTTCTCAATACACATGTACTCATTAGCAAACGGCAATAAAATATTTAAAAAAATAAATAGAAAAAAGATGGAATTTAATTCAGGATATCTTACATGTAATTATAGATTTAATATTAAGCAGAAATTTAACTGTATGGTATATATATTGTATAACCATTCGCTATATGATCAAATTCTTAATAGCGTGAGCAGAGAGGTACTGTTAAAAGTAACATCTGTATTGTACGAGGTCATACAAATTTATAACAACTGCATAATGTATGACGTCTAAATTATAATTATGTACACTTGATATTTGAAATAAAATGTTAAAATGTTAATGTTAAAATAAACTGTTTAATTACTGGATAGGTTGAAACGAAACTTCACACCTGTATTCATTATCAGTAAATAGCATGCCACGCAAAAGTCACATAACTCTGCAACGTATGTTGAAACAGTTATGCCCCTTTTTTACTTAGGCAGAATGTATGTGTAGTTAACTTGTATCTTTTTAACTACTGCACAGATTGGAATGAAACTGCACACATGTATTTGGTAAGAATGAATAACATTCCATGCAAAAGTTGTTCAACTCTGAAACCTATTTTGGCACAGTTATTCCCCTTTTTTTAACTTGGGTACATTTTGTGAGAAATCTTATGTGTTACCACTGGGCAGATTAGAATTAAACTTCACACGCACATATTAGTCAAATAAACCTGTTTAAGACTTTAAGTAATACTATTTAAAAGTTAGCATATATATATTTACATGATATTTTAACAGAATTAATATGCCCCTTTTTCAACGTAGTTGCCCAATAAATAGACAAGGCTTCGAAAGTGGAGTGGGCAACATTACAGTAAAACAGTTGCACTTCTTATTTAATCATTTTTATTTTTGGCTGATGTAAGAATGTGATCTATCGGTAGTACTGCTTGTCATTGGAGGCTATATATAGAGTGCAAGCTTCTATTAGTGAGGTAAGAGATACATTGATACCACAGGTCTAACCAAGGATTTGTCCATATTTTATGGACAAATCCTTGGTTTAACAATATTAATAATGTAAAATGCATTTAATCAACAATTACTAATATATGCTAAAATATTTTACTTTGAACTAATCAAACACATATTATAACTGATATGCAAAAGATGTAAGAAAACTAATGGGACCCAGGATTTTATAAGTGGGTGGGTAGGTAGGTAGGTAGGTAGGTAGGTGATTTTTTTTGCCAAAGACAGTAAAAACCTTAAGAAATTAAAGAAAAATATACTAAAAATAGTATAAAAAAAATGATGTTAAAAATTGCTATAAAAGGTTGTGGGTAGGTATGGAAACAGCAAACTAACAAACAAAAATTATGATCGACCCAATATATCATATAAATAAATTAATAAACATTATCGTTTGCCGTTATATACATCCTTCATAAACTGATACTATAAAGAGAATCTCTATACTATTAGAGTCGTTACTCACTATTAATTGCTACTTTCGGTATTCTTCGTACTACGCGTCGGCTGTTTTCATTATATTTCGGAATGTACGGGACGGCTTTTACTCCCAACCTCATGTAGAGGTATTATACCACTAACTATTTTCCCCATAGACACCAATGTTAAAGTGTCACATATTAATGATTTGCTGCAAATTCAACTCAAGTATGGATAATTCAGCATAGAAAACTAATTTTCCACTTGAAAAATCACCAGAAAAGGTGGTGTCACAAGACATGTAAGAAAGTTCTTGTTTGTTTACTAAACAGGTCAAGGGTACAGCTGTTTTCATTGATTGACTGTTTTCATTGCTCACAGAGTGTAAGCATAGAGTCGAAATTTCGAAAATGTTCATTAGTGATCCAGTAAAACTTATTAATACGATTCTTATACATACAACCACAAAATCGAATACAAATTGGCAGTTTTCCCCTACTTATAATGCCCGTTTTCATCAAAAAAGGAGGGATTACTTTTTATTATAGGAACTACATTCGAGGCTTACATGTAATTAGTGGTGGTAAACCTAGACACTTGTTTCGGAGGCTTTCATGTAATTAATGGTGATAAACCTAGACACTTGTTTACGTTATTTAAGGCATATGCGCATTAATTTGTACAGGATCAAATCCCTTAAAAAACAGCGTATTACTTAAACCTAAGTTAAAATCACTTAATGTTTACCAACGCTTACATATTTATCAATATATGCAGACGCGTAGCTGCCTATACGCGAGTACGCGGCTGAATCCACATGATTCTGACAAAAGCACCTCAGAATGCACCGGATTACACCATTGTTTTCAAAAAAATTCGTGGGACGTGCCCCCGGACCCCACTAGCACAATTATGAATCCACATGAATAGAGGGTTAGCTACGCCCCTGAATTATTATGTTATCAATATACCGATCTTTTGCCCATTTACAGCCTTGAAAATGGTACTACATTTATCGCTCTGTAATCTGGTGCTCTTTGGTTTCTAGTAGAAATTCTTTGTGCGCCAGAATTCCCACTACTTAGGACGGTTGCCTGAGGGCATCGTCCAAAAATCAGGGAAATATCAGGGAATTTTATATTGAGATTTCTGTGGCCACTCTGCTTTTAAGAAAGGCAAATTCACTATTATACTTTTAAAATGTAATAGATATATATTGAGTTGGACAATTAAAATCATGAAATAAAAACAAAAAGTCCTATTTGATCTTTTATTTATTGTATTATTTCTATGTTGGTGGACACATAGGTTTCACCTTGTCCGTCATCAGTCGTCGATCGGTAGTCACACTTTTTGCGTCTGGACAATAACTTCAGATCAATAATAATAATAACTTCAATGTTCAAAGCTTGCCGTTTTATTGCCTCAAATGACGTTTTCGTAGAGCAGTCTACTAAAGTGTAGAATGCGGCAATATTTCCGGGATCTTCACGTCCGGGATTTTTTACGGAGCATAATGAAACTGAATGAAACGCGAGTATTGGAATGAAATAAGTGCAAATCTGTATTTTAATGGAATAATACCTTTTTATTGAATAATACCCATTTAAAATGCGGTATTCTCGTAAATACCGCCATGTTATACACTAGTCGATGGGTATATTCGCTGCCTATATGGTTTTCATAATTGCACATGTAATGGTAAGGTAGCAATGAACAATTTCTTTGAGTTTTTCACTTTGATAACGCAATATTATAATTGCACATCGTAGCAGTGTGACGTCTGTTGTAATGCACACGCTAACGCACACGCATCCCTTACATGTCAACACCTGTATTTCTGTGCTGATGTGTACTTCTAGCACGTCGTGGTCCAAAGTTGAATTGTTATCAGTATGTAAGGCAAATCAAGGTATTTGAACAGAGAGAAGCGAGGTCGCCCACATTGATTCAAAATGTTTGGTAGGAACAACTGATGGTAAAACTCGGGAAGAATGTGTCTGTCTGGTAAGAAAAAAAAAGTCGTGGTGTTTACGTCAACATTATTTATTTTTTCAATATTGTTTTAACACCCGTGACTTGATGTGTTATTATGCTAAACTTCGTGTCCAGTCTCTACCCAGATATATGCTATTTCCTCTCGGCAGCTATTTTACGCTTGCGTAAAACTTTGCTTGTATTCCATTCTTATTTCTTTCAGGGACGATTCCAGACGCACAGCAGAGGATGGTTGACACGTTTTGCATTATGACTTTAAACTGTTCAACTATATAACTTGAAATAAAACCTGCCATAACTGAAAAAAAATCCAATTTTCTCAATGTCTGTCGGACCTGTTTATCGCGGCTGACGTACAGGGATCACTTTTAACTGTGTCGTATTTGTCAAAACTCGTAATTGCATTGAATTGCAAGTTGTTTAACGGCCCATTAACACATCATAGGTTATTTAGACCTGCCTCAAAAATGATACATAGAAATCCATCGAGGAACCTGCCTATATTCATTTGGTTCTGCGTGGAGTGTAGGTAGTAGGCAAGTGTTTTACCCAAGAACACAACGACATACTGAGTGGCGCCGGTGAGGCTTGACGCCGTGTCCTCCGGATTTCAAGTCACCGCGTTATCCACTGGGCCACATTAATCGTAATGGAGTAGTGTGTAATTGAGTAGTGTAATTTGTCAGACATTATAGCGTCGATCGGCTAGTCTACCTGATTTACGTGTTGTTTTTTTTAGAAAATAAGTTTTACATGAGAAACAAACTACTAGTATATTAAAATGTAACCGTGTAAATGTGTTTCGTAACTTATCAGAGAGCATAACATGTCATGAATATAGGTGTACCGGAAGTAAAACGAAAACCATTGAGTCCTGTACAATATTTTTCCAAGCTTTCAAGTTAGCTATTTTTCAAAATGAAGTTCAAACTAAGATTCACTTATATATTCTTAAACATGAGACCCTCCTCTCTAGAAAACTGCTGAGAATAGTAGGGGTCATGTGGCATAAAAATAAAATTCTGATCTTTGCTGACACCTTGAACAAACTGCATTCATTCAGCACCTCTTACATGTGTTCTACTTTCACTTTCAAAACTTTCAAGTTGTTAAATAAAATCATCATACAACCATGCAAATGGTTCTTAGCTCTCACAAAAAAGTCAATAAAGTAATTTCAGCCACAAAAAAAAAACCGGCCTTAAATACTCAAAAATGCATTTTATCACAAAAAGAGTGAGGGGATTATATATTTGGGAACTCCTTATCGACCACGGTGATTTACTTACTGTATGCCTATTAGTTTCTTGCATACCGGAAAAGGCTATCCACATTGTACATGGGGGATGGAAAGACTGTTCTTGCATACCGGACAAGGAAATCTGTCATTTTACCGGGGCTAGATATTTCCATCTCACCCTAGGGTCGAGATAAAAGTCACACGCACCAACATCCGGTACGCAGGAAAACATGCAAAACGTTAGTAGCTGGCGGCGTAAACACACAACATGTCTCTGATATGCAAGAAAAAGAGTTTATCATGGGTAATCGGTTCAGATAGGGAGTTTTAATCGGAACCTCGGCCGAGCCTCGGTTCAAATAAAAAACACGTATTCCTCGGGTTGAAATTCCCTATCTTCTTTATGAAAGAGTCTTAATATCTATATAGGGAAAGATAAAAGTCGCGCGCGATGTTTATTCAAAGGACCTGCATGCCTACATGTACACGTCCACATATATAGTAGTATTACTGGAGAGGATGGGTGTCAATTCAAATAGATCTGCCATGCGTGTTTGCGTGAGTCTGGTTCTAAAGGATTATAGTCCATCAGCCTTTTAACCATTAGGACACCCTAAATGTATATAGATACACTAGCGTCTGCATTGTTTGTGCATACGAACTGAACTAGGACACTTTATTCGTAGGGATTTAATTATAACGCTAGTTTGGTATTGTTTTGTGATATAAATATACTTTATTTTAACGATATAATAACAAGGGTATACTAAGTAACATATATGAAGACGGTCTTCATATATGTTACTTCAAGTATACCCTTGTTATTATATCGTTAACATCTTAGACCGCGATTATTATTGTAACGTACAACGACGGCATACATTAATAGGATAGAAATACACGTAACTAGGTGCATCAAACATTCTGAAGAAGTAAAAAGCGTTCACACACTGCTGGTTACGCATTAGACCTAGATGCATATGCTTTTGAACGGAACGGATCTTGGCTAATACATGTTTTCATATGAGTAAACTGTTAATCTAAAACAATGTACACTCCAATTAAAGCAAACGCGATACCAAAACCCAGTGATTTAAGAATGGTTTATTACACGTCTCTGCAAAACCTTACGTTTTGTTTGATATAATATTTTCTAAATTATAATTAATCATTGACTTATTGTGTCTCTAGATACAAGTACACTATTACATTATACAAGCATACTATTACATTACCGTAACTTTGAAGATGTTGGATTGTTTATGTGCCTGACGTGTTAAATCATGACATTACACTATTCCCTTTTAAGATCGGCAAATATGTCAACAATGGCATCTGACTAAGACTGTGTTAATTTCAACATCCTTGTAGATTCGCAGCTTCAGTTTTTGTGTCCTTCTACTAAGTCGTACCCATATATTTTTAGGGTGAAATAATGAGCAAGCCCAGTGTTTTGGCGTAAATGCAGCTTTGCCATTGGCCTGCCACAATAATCATCGCGCATTAAAGAGAACATAACATACTTTTGAAGTAAAGTGTACAACATCCAATTAACGACCCAATAAAACAGTTAAAAATCGACGTAATGTGTGCATTATGACGTCAAGATGCGTCTTTTTTTCTTGACGTCATTAATGTCATATTGCAGCGTCATAGAATTATAGATTTCCAAGTACAAAGTATAGATTTGAAGTTAATAAGCTCAGTTTTGTTGGACAGGTGCTCTCCAATTAACAACAGGATGTCGTCGTTGCTACGATGAAATGCTTATCTTCTGTATTAAAGAGTATCCTACGAAAAACTTACGATTTTTTTTATCGTAAGCGTACGCAAATACTTACGATGACGTTCGAGAAACGCACGTAAGAAATTCTTAACTTTTACGTATGTGAAAAACTTACGTTAATATTGAACGTAAGTTTACGACGCTTCGTGAAACGGCACCCAGGACCGCAATATTTATAACCAGGAAGCGTTAACCCCTTTTTGGGTAGCAAAGGAAGCAAAGTTGTATGGATAACAATGTTTCCACCTTCTGTAGTTTTTTAACAAATTGCATTTTAGTAATACCGCAAGACGCACATGTTGCTTTTAACAGTCTTCTACCATGTTTTGTTAAAATATACTGAGGATTAACATTTTCAGTAATTATATTTTCTTTCACGCAGTAACTCATATGTAATATATGATTAGACTAAACTTTGTTTATCAAAATATGATCGTATTATGTTTTCATTTTCTATAGGTTTGTAAGGTTTTAATATATTATAAAGAATATCGTACATACCGTTTCCTTCTTGCAACTTTTTAACAAAGTACAGACAGAAATATCCACACAAGACACTCGTTTTATCTTGATACTGAATGGTGTTGTATTTTATGTCGGGTATGTAATTTAAAACTTTGTTGGTGGACTAAAGTCAAACGGATCAAAATAATACTCATTTCAGTAGCAAGTCCAATGTGTACCAGGGTGCCGTTTCACGAAGCGTCGTAAACTTACGTTCAATATTAACGTAAGTTTTTCACTTACGTAAAATTTAAGAATTTCTTACCTGCGTTTCTCGAATGTCATCGTAAGTATTTGCGTACGCCTACGATAAAAAAAATCGTAAGTTTTTCGTAGGATACTCTTTAATACAGAAGATAAGCATTTCATCGTAGCAACGATGACATCCTGTCGTTAATTGAAGTGCACCTGTTCAACAAAACTGAGCTTATTAAATTCAAATCTATACTTTGTACTTGGAAATCTATAATTCTATGACGCTGCAATATGACATTAATGACGTCAAGAAAGAAGACGTATCTTGACGTCATAATGCACACTTTACGTCGATTTTTAACGGTTTTATTGGGTCGTTAATTGGATGCTGTATACTTTACTTTAAAAGTATGTTATGTTCTCTTTAATGCGCGATGATTATTGTGGCAGGCCAATGGCAAAGCTGCCTTTACGCCAAAACACTGGGCTTGCTCATTATTTCACCCTAAAAATATATGGGTACGACTGAGTAGAACGACACAAAAACTGAAGCTGCGAATCTATAAGGATGTTGAAATTTACACAGTCTTAGTCAGATGCCATTGTTGACATATTTGCCGATCTTAAAAGGGAATAGTGTAATATTATGATTTAACACGTCAGGCACATAAACAATGCAACATCTTCAAAGTTACGGTAATGTAATAGTATACTTGTATAATGTAATAGTGTACTTGTATCTAGAGACACAATAAGTCAATGATTAATTATTTAGAAAAAATTATATCAAACAAAATGTAAGGTTTTGCAAAGACGTGTAATAAACCATTCTTAAATCACTGGGTTTTGGTATCGTGTTGCTTTAATTGGAGTGTACATTGTTTTAGATTAACAGTTTACTCATATGAAAACATGTATTAGCCAAGATCCGTCCACTCCAAAAGCATATGCATCTAGGTCTAATGCATAACCAGCAGTGTGTTTACGCTTTTTACTTCTTCAGAATGTTTGATGACTAGTTATGTGTATTTCTATCCTATTAATGTATGCCGTCGTTGTACGTTACAATAATAATCGCGGTCTAAGATTTTAACGATATAATAACAAGGGTATACTTGAAGTAACATATATGAAGACCGTCTTCATATATGTTACTTAGTATACCCTTGTTATTATATCGTTAAAATAAAGTATATTTATATCACAAAACAATACCAAAACTAGCGTTATAATTAAATCCCTACGAATAAAGTGTCCTAGTTCAGTTCGTATGCACAAACAATGCAGACGCTAGTGTATCTATATACATTTAGGGTGTCCTAATGGTTAAAAGGCTGAGGGACTATAATCCTTTAGAACCAGACTCACGCAAACATGCATGGCAGATCTATTTGAATTGACACTCATCCCTTCCAGTAGTAATACTTCTATATGTGGACGTGTACATGTAGGCATGCAGGTCCTTTGAATAAACATCGCGCGCGTGACTTTTATCTTTACCCATAGAGATTATAAGACTCTTTCATGGGTATCCGGTGAAGATAGGGAATTTCAACCCGATGAATACGTGTTTTTTATTTGAACCGAGGCTCTGCCGAGGTTCCGATTAAAACTCGCTTTTTATTTGAACCGAGGCTCTGCCGAGGTTCCGATTAAAACTCCCGATTACCCATGATAGACTCTTTTTCTTGCATATCAGAGACATGTTGTGTGTTTACGCCGCCAGCTACTAACTTTTTGCATGTTTTCCTGCGTACCGGATGTTGGTGCGTGTGACTTTTATCTCGACCCTAGGGTGAGATGGAAATATCTAGCCCCGGTAAAATGACGGATTTCCTTGTCCGGTATGCAAGAACAGTCGTTCCATCCCCCATGTACAATGTGGAAAGCCTTTTCCGGTATGCAAGAAACTAATAGGCATACAGGAAGTAAATCACCGTGGTCGATAAGGAGTTCCCAAATATATAATCCCCTCACCTTTTTAGTGATAAAATGCATTTTTGAGTATTTAAGGCCCGTTTTTTTTGTGGCTGAAATGACTTTATTGACTTTTTTGTGAGAGCTAAGAACCATTTGCATGGTTGTATGATGATTTTATTTATCAACTTGAAAGTTTTGAAAGTGAAAGTAGAACACATGTAAGAGGTGCTGAATGAATGCAGTTTGTTCAAGGTGTCAGCAAAGATCAGAATTATATTGTCTTATATGCCACATGACACCTACTATTCTCAGCAGTTTTCTAGAGAGGAGGGTCTCATGATTAAGAATATATAAGTGAATTTTAGTTTGAACCTCATTTTCAAAAATGGCTAACTAGAAAGCTTGGAAAATATTGTACAAGACTCAATGATTTTCGTTTTACTTCCGGTACACCTATATTCATGACATGTCATGCTCTCTAATAAGTTACGAAACACATTTACACGGTTACATTTTAATATACTAGTAGTTTGTTTCTCATGTAAAACTTGTTTTCTAAAAAAAAAACACGTAAATCAGGTAGACTAGCCGACCGACGCTATAATGTCTGATAAAATTACACTACTCCATTACACACTACTCCATTACGATTAATGTGGCCCAGTGGATAGCGCGGTGACTTGAAACCCGGAGGACCCGGCGTCAAGCCTCACCGGCGCCACTCAGTATGTCGTTGTGTTCTTGGGTACAATACTTGCCCATTACCTACACTCCACGCAGAACCAATGAATATAGGCAGGACCTCGATGGAGTCCTATGGATTCTTTTTGGGGCAGGTCTAAATAACTTATGTTGTGTTAATGGGCCTTTAAACAACTTGCAATTCAATGCAAAGACGAGTTTTGACAAATACGACACAGTTAAAAGTGATCCCTGTACGTCAGCCGCGATAAACAGGCCCGACAGCCATTGAAAAAATTGGCCTTTTTTCAGTTATGGCAGGTTTTATTTCAAGTTATATAGTTGAACAGTTTAAAGTTATAATGCGAAACGTGTCAACCATCCTCTGCTGTGCGTCTGGAATCGTCCCTGAAAGAAATAAGAATGAAATACAAGCAGAGTTTTACGCAAGCGTAAAATAGCTGCTGAGAGGAAATAGCATATATCTGGGTAGAGAATGGACACGAAGTTTAACATAATAACATATCAAGTCACGGGTGTTAAAACAATATTGAAAAAAAAAAATAATGTTGACGTAAACACGCCACGACCGTTTTTTTTCTTACCAGACACATTCATCCCGAGTTTTACCATCAGTTGTTCCTACCAAACATTTTGAATCAATGTGGGCGACCTCGCTTCTCTCTGTTCAAATACCTTGTCGCTTCTCTCTGTTCAAATACCTTGATTTGCGTTACATACTGATTACAATTCAACTTTGGACTACGACGTGCTAGAAGTACACATCAGCACAGAACAGGTGTTGAAATGTAAGGGATGCGTGTGCGTTAGCGTGTGCATTACAGCAGACGTCTCACTGCTACGATGTGCAATTATAAGATTGCGTTATCAAAGTGAAAATCTCAAAGAAATTGTTCATTGCTACCTTACCATTACATGTGCAGTTATGAAAACCATATAGGCAGCAAATATACCCATCGACTAATGTATAACACGGCGGTATTTACGAGAATACCGCATTATAAATGGGTATTATTCAATAAAAAGGTATTATTCCATTAAAATACAGATTTGCACTTATTCCATTCCAATACTTGCGTTTCATTCAGTTTCATTATGCTCCGTAAAATATCCCGGACGTGAAGATCCCGAAAATATTGCCGCATTCTACACTTTAGTAGACTGCTTTACGAAAACGTCATTTGAGGCAATAAAACGGCAAGCTTTGAACATTGAAGTTATTATTATTATTGAGCTGAAGTTATTGTCCAGACGCAAAAAAGTGTGACTACCGATTGACGACGGACAAGGTGAAACCTGTGTGTCCACCAACATAGAAATAATACAATAAATAAAAGATCAAATAGGAATTTTTGTTTTTATTTCATGATTTTAATTGTCCAACTCAAATTATAAAAATGATAAAAATATATATCTATTACATTTTAAAAGTATAATAGTGAATTTGCCTTTCTTAAAAGCAGAGTGGCCACAGAAATCTCAATATAAGATTCCCTGATATTTCCCTGATTTTTGGACGATGCCCTCAGGCAACCGTCCTAAGTAGTGGGAATTCTGGCGCACAAAGAATTTCTACTAGAAACCAAAGAGCACCAGATTACAGAGCGATTTAGTAGTACCATTTTCAAGGCTGTAAATGGGCAAAAGATCCGTATATTGATAACATATATTGATAAATATGTAAGCGTTGATAAACATTAAGTGATTTTAACTTAGGTTTAAGTAATACGCTGTTTTTGAAGGGATTTGATCCTGTACAAATTAATGCGCATATGCCTTATAACGTAAACAAGTGTCTAGGTTTACCAACATTAATTAAATGAAAGCCTCCGAAACAAGTGTCTAGGTTTACCACCACTAATTACATGTAAGCCTCCGAGGTGTAGAGGTGTAGTTGAACCTAGGTCGATGGTAAGATGCGATGGTCGATGGTCCATCGCATCTTACCATCGAACATCGCATCTTACCATCGACCATCGCATCTTACCATCGCATCTTACCATCGACCATCGCATCTTACCATCGACCATAGATCTAGGTCGATGCTCGATGGTAAGATGCGATGGTAACATGGCCCTAACAGGACACCGTAGTAAATCTCTATGTACAGTTGTTAACACCTCAATTACACATGATTGCATAATGACTTATGGAAGTTATATTGTGATATAATATTTACTTGCCGTTTTCATATATATATACATGTGTAATTACTGCACTGGTACCATGTTATACATTGTAGCTACCATGTTATACTTTGTATTTGTATCCTAACGGGTTTTATAGCCTATTGGAAATTTGAAATAAAAGTATCTATCTCTAAACTTGGATGAATTCATCCCGGATATTCATCCCAGGTATAAACCACACGTTTTTTTTCGCTTGCGGGATTTCCTTTTATATAATACTAATATAATACTAATGTGATTAAAAAGCTTAATTAAGACATAACTATAACAATAGGTTCCTTTTCGCTCGCGGGATTTCCTGTTTGCTTCCGACTAAACTACACCTCTTTCATCTTAATTTTCATAATTGGACTTAATAAAGAATATTGATATAGTAATATCATGTTTAATTAATGAGCAAATAATAATTATGTCTCTAAACAACTTAATTAAACCCAAAATATACTAAACACATTCCTTTACGCTCGCGGGAATTCCTTTTCGCTTCTTTTCGCTTAAACATTCCTTTTCGCCGTTTATATTAACCGGGAAAACTGCCCATTTTTATTCGATTTTGTGGTTGTATGTATAAGAAGCGTATTAATAAGTTTTACTGGATCACTAATGAACATTTTCGAAATTTCGACTCTATGCTTACACGTTGTGAGCAATGAAAACAGTCAACCAATGAAAACAGCTGTACCCTTGACCTGTTTAGTAAACAAACAAGAACTTTCTTAAATGTCTTGTGACACCACCTTTTCTGGTGATTTTTCAAGTGGAAAATTAGTTTTCTATACGAACATTACACTGCTGAATTATCCATACTTGAGTTGAATTTGCAGCAAATCATTAATATGTGACACTTTAACATTGGTGTCTATGGGGAAAATAATTAGTGGTATAATACCTCTACATGAGGTTGGGAGTAAAAATCGTCCCGTACATTCCGAAATATAATGAAAACAACCGGTGCGTAGTACGAAGAATACCGAAAGTAGCAATTAATAGTGAGTAACGACTCTAATATCATAGAGATTATCTTTATAGTATCAGTTTATGAAGGATGTATATAACGACAAACGATAATGTTTATTAATTTATTTATATGATATATTGGGTCGATCATAATTTTTTTTTGTTAGTTTGCTGTTTCCATACCTACCCACAACCTTTTATAGCAATTTTTAGCAATTTTTAACATCATTTTTTTTATACTATTTTTAGTATATTTTTCTTTAATTTCTTAAGGTTTTTACTGTCTTTGGCAAAAAAAATCACCTACCTACCTACCTACCTACCTACCCACCCACTTATAAAATCCTGGGTCCCATTAGTTTTCTTACATCTTTTGCATATCAGTTATAATATGTGTTTGATTAGTTCAAAGTAAAATATTTTAGCATATATTAGTAATTGTTGATTAAATGCATTTTACATTATTAATATTGTTAAACCAAGGATTTGTCCATAAAATAAAAAAATTTTTAATACTATTTTTAGTATATTTTTCTTTAATGTCTTAAGGTTTGTCTTTGGCAAAAAAAAATCACCTACCTACCTACTCACCCACTTATAAAATCCTGGGTCGGGAAACAGCAAACATGATATTAAATTGAACTTTTATCACATTACATCATGGTAACTATTAAAGGCCGTTCATAAAGTAGAAGAGATTATATAACTATGTACCACAGACATCTCTTTATCAAACCATACACTTATTTTCATCAATTCAATTCATATAATATTTTATTTGGCATAACATTTACATGTTTATTGCCTAAACAAGGCGGAATACATTACACAATATTTCAGAGAAGAGTATAAACATACTTCATGAATGAATACATATATTACAGTGGAATAGTTATGATTATTACGTTCTATCAATGGCATTTCCCCCATTTTATTACCGTTATCAATATTGTGTTTAAAAAGTATTTATATTTAAGGAATGTAGAACTATACATAGTAACTCTGACTACCGTTACATCAGACTACACTTATTTATTTCTTTATTCTTATCCTAATTCAATGAACTTTGTTTTGTTTTAGCCATATCGACACCGAAAACGTCTTTGCAGAAATGCTATTTTGTTCAGACATTCAAGGGGCGATAACTCTGTCATGCATGATTAAATCTGATTTGGTTTCGAAAGGAATCGAGATCTCATGTATACGTATGTTGTGACCAACTTTCTTTGACATTTTCATTTTACAATTATTCCCTTATGACACTTATAAAATTTAAACATTTCTATATAACTTCACTTTTTATCCCCAGCCGATTAGGTGGAGGGATATATAATTGACGTTGTCCGTCTGTCCTTCCCCATAACTCTGGTTAATGCCTCATCCGATTGCAATAATATTTTGCACAAATGTTCATCACCTTAGTACGCAAACCCGTTTTTTTCGGAATCAATACTTTCTGAGTGACACCGTCCATCAGCACTTTCAGTGCTTTGATTATATAACTCAGCAATGGGTTTCCCTGAATATATGGCCAATCTTCATCAAATACCACACATGTGGGCATATATATATAGATTTATTCTGCATTTACATTTGTTTCTCTATTTCATATAAAACCATTTAAGCATTTAAGATTAAATTATTTTCATAGAGAATTATATATTTTTTATCGTTAAACTGTTATTTCTTTCTGCCTGAAGAGTGTCAATTACATGTTCAACATTTTTGTTTTGTGTTTAAGGTGGTGCAGAATTAAAATGCCATGACTTTTCCCTGATTTCTTCATTTTTTTAAATTCTTTACTTCGCTGATTTGTTCATGCAGCGATTTTGTGTGTGGCCATTTTCCCTTCTTTCCAGAGTCCGTGGCCACCCTGTTAAAGGGACACCAGGCAATCTTGATACGTATAAAACTCCTGGGTCTCCCATTAGTTTTCCAACATCTTTTGCATATCAGTAATAATATGGGTTTGATTAGTTCAAAGTAAAATGTTTTAGCATATATTAGTAATTCATGATTAAATAAAAGTAAACGCGGCGAGAAAATATTTACGATTAGTTCTTTCAAGTGTTTTTTGTGTTGGATGCGATACAAAATTTGTTATCATCCCACCACGGGAGTCTACAAAGGTATCTTGTATAACGCTTATTCCGTCTATTGTTGCTTCAAACATTGTAATCCGACTTGCATAGTCCACTTTTGCTTTCAACTCATCAATTATACCAAGAAGTGCTGTGTGACGACTATCAGACTTTTGATTAAACTGTTTCAATAAAACTATTTCTCTGTCAAAAACTTTGCTCCTATCATCCTGAGCATCTCTCATTTGTCTTGAAACACCAGCAATAGCAGTCAAGAGTTCATTTTTGTCAACCATTTTCTCATTTAATTTTGCATAATCATGTTCTAATGCACCTTTGAGAAGAGTTATTTCATTATCAAAAGCTTTGTTTTTTTCATCCTGAGCGGCTTTATCAACCATTTTGCTCAAAGCAGTTGTTAGCGACTTACTGTCAACCATTTTCTTTTTGATGTCCTCAAACTCTTTGTTGATATCGTCAACGTTGGTGTTTGTCTGCCCATTTAATTTTTCTTTTGAGTTATTTCGGCAGCAAAAGCAGTTCTCATTTGTGTTGTAGCATCAGCAATAGCGGCTTCAAGTTCGTTGTTACCAACCATATGTTTATCGATTTCTCCAATCCGTGTATTAATATTTTGAACACCAGATCTTATTTGTTCACTTAATTTCTTGTAGTTTTCGCTATCTTTCAATCCATCTTCTTTTTTTTCAAATTTTTCATCATGTCCGGAATTTTATCAATATTATAAACACGTATGATTTTTTTTATTCATCTTTGAGTAAATTGCCTTGTTGCTACATCATCTGCTTTTTCTGGATTGCCAACATTGGTAATTCTATTGTTATCCATGTTGAGATCATTTCTCAGAATATTTTCCTGATTTTTACCCTTGTGAACATAATTAACCAGAAGTTTCTGTTTGGCATACTCAGATAGCACAATACCAAAATTTGTAATATTAACACAGCCAGTAGTAACTCTCTCGCCAAGATCATTAAAAAGCCCCATTATATATAATATATTTAGATTAAATTTCACCGTTGAAGTTTCTTTTAACCAACTTCCTAGGACGATCAAGATACAGAAAATCGTACTGTTTGTCGGTTGCTTTTCTGTACTGCTCTTTGCTAACACCTTGTTCGTTGGAAAGCATACCCAGCTCACGATTAACTGAAGTCGCGAAGAAGATATAGTGAGAACAGTTCAAACGAAAGTCTTTGGGAGTTTTGTAGTAGGATTGTGACAAGTAAATCACGCAACAATTTTTATGCCTGTCTTGGATGAAATAATTGACAATATCATTTTGGTTACGCTCGCAAACATAATCATCAAAAATAGCTATTTTTTGAGTATCAGAATCCAAATCATTCACAGGGATAACTTGATCATTCGAACACTCCAGTACATATTCGACTGGAATTTTATTCTTTTTTGCTATCTTTAAAAATTTTGGCGACAAGACCTGGTACTTTGACTGTTCCAAGATTTTAGCAAACAAGTAAATCTTGTCATAGTAAACCAAAGGTTTTAACAACATTTGAACTAATGTGTTTGTTTTGCCAGATCCTGAATTACCGCATACAAGCATCCTAAAATAACAGTCTGGCATGAAGTTCCATATTTGCTTGAAATTACCGTTGTCTGTCTTCATATCATAGTTTGGAATTTCCATTATAATAATACTTGGATAATATTCAACTAATCTTAACTTAACCCTATAGTATACATGTCTTTGTTTAAGTGGAGAGAATTAGCGAATAAAATGCAAATATCGAATAATCTTGTTAAAGAATATGAAAATAAAGTTATTAAAAAAAGACTAGAAAGAGGAGCTAGCAAGGATTTATGCCAAAAAATGCTCGAACCAGTAACTAGTAGAATAACAGAGCAAACATGACAGCTAGCTGAACATTTGGTTACCCTTCCAGAAATACGCCAACAGCTGGCTATACTCCCGGAGGAACAACGCCCACAATTAGCTGCCACGCCTGAGCGTGGAGCTATAGCACCACCGCCACCACTACCATCACCACCACCATTTGTTCCTAGAGATAAAGAACCAGCTACCAAGCAAACCGCAGATCCTAAAGACCAAGAACCAAGGGCTAATTTCGAGGAGGAACTAAAGCGGGTAACAGAGTCTGGACCAAAATTAAGAAAAACTCCAGAAAAAGTGCTTAGATCAAAACCTGTCGGACTCATGGAAGAATTATATGAAAAAATCAAAGGAAAACGTACTTCAGTCGCGCCTGAGAAAGAAGAAGAAGAAGAATCGGAAGAAGAACCTGCTGCGAGGCCTAAGAAACCAACGTATAATGTTGACTTAGAAAGCTGGTATGAATAAAGAAGTACTTGATAAGTATGATTTGCCAGTTACGACTGAAATACCAGATATTATGGATGAGGATATTGATTATGAAAAGTATGTTAGAAAGGCTAAAAAAACACGCAATGACTTGTCTCTCAAGTTAAAAGCTCTAGGCAAAACAATAGACAACCTTAGCATAAAAAAGCTAGATGAAAGGTTTCAGAAATCGGTAACTACAAGAACTGATGAAAAACTTTTAAAATTAATGGAATGATCAGTGAGGACTGATAACGGGCCCACCTCGTGTCCCGGGGGTTGTCGATTGTATAACCTGGCCATGTTGCACAGGTACGCGGACCGTCACCTCCGCTCGTGACGTTATAGGTTGATTCTAGTGTCGAATCACCTAAAGGGCTTACACACCCTAAAGGCTTAGCTCCACTCCGGGAGGCTTATATCCAAACCTGGATGGCTTATATCCAAACCTGGATGGCTTAAGCTGTAATAATACATACGTTTTAGATGTCGGTTCATAAACACATCAATCTTATATAATTATCATTACACCCACAAATCATGATCTGATATATATATACAAGCCACTCTCTAATTATGATGAGTAGCAATGGATGTATATTATACAATGCCATGTATACGCGTCGAACATTTATACTAGTCACTCATCTCATTGTTAACCAATGTTAACAATCGTGTATTACAATCATTGAGTTATACGCCAACGTTAACTAATGCACCTATTATACACCGTTATCCAATTAATATTCATTTACAATTAATGATCAATTACAATAATTACATCTAATAAAGTAACTTCAAAATTATATGCTAGTCTCAAGTTAATGTTTGAGAAACATAAAAGCTAACCGGATGTCGTAACGGCCAACCAAGATGAGGCCGCCCACTGAATACGAATGTACGATAAAATTTCATAAAATAAATACTGACCACATATTGACTGTGAATTTCGCCGTCCACTTCTGCTCCAAACAAAGCAACTATCGAGCAATCCCGGCCAAAACTAGAAGACAATGGATTTTTATAGCAAACGTTACGCCCACACCATACTTTCCCAGTTCATTCCGTGACATACGCGGCTAAATTCGTAGTATTAAATTCTACACGAAAGGACCCCTACATAACTTTGCTCTTTAAAGAGATAGACCTATACTTTTACATGCATTAGCACAAAACTAAACTTATTAAACGGCCCTTCCAGACGCTCTCTGGCGGCCATTTAAAATGTGCACGCTTTTCCGAGTTACCTGAATATATTATGGACATTGTGAATTGGTTTCAACTGAACAATGGATTATGGTGTAACTAACAGGTGCTTACAAGAGCTATGTACGACCAATACGCTCTACCCGTGACATTTTGTGACAAGCTATCTCAAAATGCATTCAAGGAACTGACAGAATTATCTGATTTACCAATTCATAAAAGTTCTTCAAAGTAGGAGGTTGTGCGGGATATTACCATAGTCCCGATGATTTTGTTAATGATCTGGGGTAAGTATGTGGAAGTATTAAATCTGGAAATAATAGTCCGCAGTTGACGAATAAAGGTATTAGCATAATCGACGAGTTATTAAAAAATGGTAATATATCAGCCGGAGAACATGAGCAATTGTTTTCTAAATATTTTAATTAATCTAATTATTATAATAAAAAAAATAAAAGCAAGGAGGAATTAATTAGTTACTTGACTCGACAAGTGGCAGCATACAGACTTAGTTACAAATTATGCGGCAGAATTAACACGGGGTTGCAAATCACAAGTGGGATAATTGGTTGTACCGCCGCATTGGTATTAATCACCGCATAGCTATTGTTGGAGCAATTCCCCCAATAATTGCGGTTTTGATGAACACAACTAAAATAGCAGAGAAAAAGGTTTTATTAAAATCATATCATAGAAGTTTCAAACAACTTCTTTCATATGTGCAAACATCTAATATGCCAGATGGGGAGATAATCCCATCATGCTTTTCTACAATACTCCACCTGCAGCAAAATGATAGTTTTACTGAACCTTTGGAAAGATATATTGAGAACAATTTGTTACTACATTGAAAGATAAGGAAAAATATGTCACGCATTATAGAAATTTAAAGTTGTATGAAAGTTTGGGGTTGAAATCTTTTTCGAAATTACCAGCTGTCCTTTTTGTAATATTAAAGTCGATATACACTTTCAACCATTGAGACTCATCAAACTGGAGTATCCTGTGTATCTTTTTCACTTTCAACCCCAAACTTGAGAAAGAGAGTTAATGTTAAGCTGACGCATGATGAGGAAGTTCTTTTGAAATACGACAAGACCATCGTTTATTTCTTGTAAGATGTTTAGCGCAAATTTGTTTGCCATCAATAGAGTGAAAGAAAGACTTGTCTTAAATCGCCCTTGTTATGTTGGTATGTGTATTTTGGACTAGTCAAAATACTTGATGTATACTCGGTAAAAAATGTTTTGGACCAGGGTATATAAAGTCATATAAAAATAAAACTAGTGGACAGAATTTAAGTATCTTTTTTCAGTAACCAAGGTCTACCCTACCCGGTTAATGTGGTACCAGAAACAATAAATTCCAAACAAGATTTGATTTTTAAAAAATATCGCGAACACACAAAGGGTCTGTAAAAAATGTTGCAAAGTCCATTAAAAGTAACAGTTACGGACAAATTCGAGTAACCAATAAAAAGATTATTATATTTTCGCAAACTTTTATTGTAAACGATAATTATTGTTGATTGTTGATCTATTGTGAATTATCAACTGAGATAATAAGGGTTATGGTCGAATGTCAAGGTTCAGCGATCATTGTACGGGTTCGAACACTGCCATGGTCCAAAACTTTTTTTACAGAGTATATGATTTCCACTACAATTATGCTAAAAACAAATACAATGAAAAAGTCAAATTATTGTTTACTGACACTGATTCTCTGTGTTATGAAATTAAAACAAAAGATGTGTATGCTGATCTTTACAAAGACAAAGAACTTTTTGATAACAGTGATTATGATCCAAAAAGTGAGTTTTACTTCAGCGATAACAAAAAGGTTATTGGCAAGATGAAAGATGAAGTCTGTGGTGCGGTGATCGTAGACGGGAAGACGCGATATTTGGATTATGCAGAACAATCTTCGCCTTAAAAATGTGAGCAAAATAATAAAACTAACAGTAATCGATCAATTTAAACAAAACTGGCACGAATCGTTACAAAACTCAACCAAAGGACTAAATTACTCAGCTTTCAAAGAAACTGTATCACTTGAAAATTATTTCTTGAAACTTGACAAATCGATGTTTATCCCTCTGGCAAAATTCCGCACTGGTAATCATCGCCTACCAATTGAAACTGGTCGATGGAACTCTGTAGACTATAATGAAAGAAAATGTACATTGTGTGATTATAATGATATTGGTGATGAATACCATTACCTTCTTGTCTGCAATCATTCATTAATGAACGTAAAAAGTACATGAAAACATATTTTTATACAAATCCAAAAAAAAATTAGGAACACGCAATCATTAAAAGAACTCAAAGCACTAGCCCGCTTTGTCAATATTATTATAAAATCTTTCTAAAAACATAAATAATATAAAAGAAAAAAAAAATATATAAAAAAATATATTGACCTTTATATATGGCCTAACATGTGCTGAATGGTGACCTTGAACACCAGACAAACAAACAATTATTATATGTGTAACGTTATGTGTGTTTGTATGTGTGTATGTGTGTATGTATGTATGTATGTATGTATATATATATATATATATATTATAATAATATGTCTGTGTATGTGTGTATGTAAATGAGTGTATATATTTTTAAGAAAAATCTATTTTTAAACCCTACTAGCAAGAAGTGTTTCTATGTCACTATTCATTCATGGAGCGAGAGAGAGCAGCAGACTGCTGCCATTAGCTTACATACCTTCTATTTATTTTCTACGCGCTACCTTACCAGTACACTATAACAACAGTGTAGTACACGCTTATGAATGAACTTAAAAATATTATTGTTATTGTTTTGTCGCGTGGAGATTGACCTATTTTAAATGGGACAGTGACACTACGCGATAAAATAATAACACGTTGTAAATACTCACCTGGGTATACGCTGACCGGCCCACGCTGACTCCGTGCTGTGACAGACTTCTAGCACACTCGTCACTATAGCCACAATTAATAAACAATTGTCGACACCATGCTTGTGGCTTGCAACACACTGAATGTGTGATATACCTGGTCCCCCTCACTGCGCGTTATCGCGTATGTAGTAACGAGAACCAGTCTCGTGTTTGAACACATAGACGACCTTTATATGTATGTGTCCCAGTGTAACCACGTGGCCTGTGACCGACTTCTGTGGCGATTATAATAGCAAGCGTAGCTGTGATTATTGAGCAATATTATTGGGCAATAATCTATCTATCATACCAATAGAAAGCTTCTCAATTTAAAATGCAAAATATGCGAATGCAAAAAAATAAAATATTCCATGGACAAATTTGATGTGAATAGTGATGACGAGGATGATTGTCCTGTTCCTTCTGATTTTGTTTAACAGCCGAGAAGCTTGATGTTGAAGTTATTTTAACGAAAAGTTTCGATTCAGACGATTGGGAAAATTTCACCAAAAGAGGACTTGCTAAACTTCAGGTGCATCTCTACATTTCATTTCGGTAGAGGTGTACCAAACGGGGTTCTAGTAATGTTCTTTCCCAGAACATGCTAGCAAGAGGACTTGCCAAACTTCAGATGTGTCTCTACATTTTTTTTTCGGTAGAGATATTTCAAAATGGGGTTCTGATAATGTTTGTGGGGTTGCATGTTGAAATATCACCCAGTTATAGAAATATTAGGGATGCTGGCTATTACAATAAGAAATGTATCAATAAAAAGGTTATCTAAAATGCAAATGCGGAAAAATAAAATATTCTATGATCAAGTGTGATATGTATAGTGATGATGAGGATGATTGCCCTGTTCCTTCTGATTTTGTTTAACAGTTGAGACTAGACCGATGCTGTTTTGGGTTGTGTGATTTCGTTGAAAGTAGATTTACCCAAAAATGAAAAAATAGTTGCACCCTTCCAAAAAAGTAGCAAGTATACAAACTGGGGTCTGTTCCTTCCGACTTTGTTTAACAGCCGAGACTTAAATCATCTACGGTGTTGGGTTTGAAAGATATTGATTACCCGATCTGCAGTTGTTTTATTTGGGGTTGATTAAAAAAGTAGCAAATCATATTATCAATTATTTATAAATAGTTTAGAAACTGGGGGTATTGCGGGAGTTTTCTTTGAGGCGGGTTGTAACGAGTTTAAAATGTGTTGGTTTGCTTGCCGGCTGATAAATTTACTGACTCGTTGCATAAAAGGCCCCTCAGTAAAATTGCGCATATACCCCTCGTTTGTATACTACTATTGTCAGTTGAATACAATTTACATCACTCGTGTCATTTTGACCGCCATCCTGAAATCTGCTCAATTGTGGAGTGCGTGGTCCAGTGGTAGAGCGCCGAACTCAGAATCGAGAGGTCGTGGGTTCGATCCTCGCCGCGGCCACGTTATTTATCCTTGAGCAAGATAATTAATCCACATTGCTTAGTACTGGTTCTACCCAGGAAGCCATCGAGAGTGATTAATCTAAGTTGCAATAACTTGTTTCGCTATCGATGTAAAACTAAATCTGCTCAAAACGCAGATTGTTTACGTTTTTTGCGCGTGACGTTTTTAAGTAAATATACTGCCGCGACGGGTTGGCGCACCCACAGCAAAGCCTCTCAGCTCACAGTGCTCTTCCATTCAACAAAAAAACCTATACACGAACTTCGTTTACATTGACATGTTTACAATGACTATTTTCATTTGAATTTTAATGAATCGACTTTAAGTTCAAACAAATATTGAAAGCCTTTGTTGATCAATACATTTGACTCCTACGAGACGTGCTATTGTAGAACTTGTTTATTTACATATTTCCTATCCCCTGATCACGCGGTAACAACTTCAATGAGACATTTATGTTTTATCATACTACAATCTGGTATATTATTGTAAATCGTAATTGGGTGATTAACTATTTACTATGCTGTTGAAAAAAAGAGAGTATGAAATGAGAAATAAAAGTTCAATTTACAGAAAAAAATGCACGATGCATAATTAAATATTTAATGAAAATAGATATAAGCAATCTCCGTGCAAACATTTATTTTTTTGTTAAAACGTTAACTTTATTCATTTAATAACATACTAACTCTAGCTCCAATAATTCGCAAAACCATATATTGTAATGCATTAGTTTGACAAAGTTTTCATTGTACAGAGCGGCCATGGGAGGCGGCAGATTTCAATATTGTTAGCCTGTCATAATTGCCGAGAATGGAATCTGTAAATCTTTTTGTTGAACATAGCGTTCTCGGGTTTGCCGTACTAATGGCATGTGTCTAGATGCGGCTTTAAGTATATTACATGCAATATCGTATGGTAATGGAGAGCTTCAAGGTTACATAAAGACGACATGAAGAACAAGATGTCAAGGTTAAGATTTTCCTTAGAATATCTACAAAATTAATTTTGCAGACTGCGTAGTTTTATTTCTAAATGTATCTAAACAGTTTTGGACACGTCTCCTAATTTGACGTTTCGGCAATGATAACGGTTGCCTTTATATCGTAGTTATAGAGTTCGGAATCGTTAACTATGTAAGCTATCCTATCGTTAATATACTTCTTCTGTAAAATGTGCCAGTTGCTAACGGGATAGCGGCTGTAAATATATACTAAGAGTTGTACGTCTCATTACACGTGATTGCATAACGGCTTGTTTAAGCTATATTGTGATAATATATACTTTCTGTTTTCATATATATATATATATTTATGTATATATATATATATGTACCAATTACTGAACTGTTGCCCTGTTATATTTTGTATTTGTATCCTCACGGGCAGTAAAGCCTATAGGAAATTTGAAATAAAAGTATCTATTTTTAATGTTTTAAGTATTTGGAAGAAATAACTCTAAATTAGGTAAATACGTATCCTTTTATTTAGCGTGGCGAATCGCCAAGTCATTTTTGCTGGTCATTGATTGCTTGTTTGATTGCCTGTTGTGTGACAAATATTTCTATATACATTCAAATATGAACGATCTTTGACCAACACGTTGTTCGTCAGAGACTGATGTTATTGCTTTTGATAGACTTATTTAATGGTTTTACTTGTATCATTTTACAAAGCATTGTTTTATTATACTGAACTATTGGTATATGAGTTTGGTAGCCTCATGGCGTTTTTCTACATCCTAATATCCTTTTGCTCTGTCTAAATTACGTTGAGCAGTACATTGTATATTTTAAATATTAACAGGACATGAAGACTTTATTGCAAATTGTTTTCTAGGATACACGTTTATAAAAATATGTCATATTACAAATGTTGACAATTGGGGACAAAAACCAGAAATTAACAATATTATGAACAACAACAACAACAACAACAACAACAACTACTACTACTTCAGAGACCACCGTTGTAGTTTCTATTATTTGTTTTAAAATTAAATCAAGCTACATGTATATTAAGAGAACACCTGTATTAAGAAACCAGGGTTGATCTTCACTAGTAATATTAGACTCTTAATAAAGGTTTGAATGTAATATATACAGTACTTTGTCATAAATGTATATACCATTTACCACCATGTTGATTGTATTAATTTAATTTCTTATAGTATTGTTTTCATATAATTCAAAATATTTGTTTAAAAAGTTCGTATTATCTTTGATTTCCAGTTTAACGTGTTTCGGCATTATATTAATGGATAATTTAATGTACTGGTTTTGTTTTAAAAGTATTCCAGCTTCATATAACGAGTTTAAATATTCTACATATTATATGACTGAACACTCACAAGATAACTTCTTCCGATAACATGACTTTCGCTTTATCGTCCGTGCACACACATCGCTAGACGATAAGCTTGTTAATTAAAATAAAGAACAATGAATCAATGCATCTAAATTAATGTTTAAATAATGCAACATGACTCAGGTCACGGTGCTCTTTTATTCAACAAAAAATGATTGCGTTTACGTTGACATGTTTACAATCACTGCATTTCCATTTGAATTTTAAAGAATCGACTTTAAGTTCAACCAGTATCGATTTAAAGAATGAAAGCCTTTGTTGATCAATACATTTATTTCCTACGAGACGTGCTGCTGTGTTCTAGAATTTGTTTATTTACATATGTCCTATCCCTTGGATCACATGGTAATAATTCAATTATGTTATGTGTTATTGTCAAACGTAATTTGGTGATTTACTAAGCTGTTGACAAGTTCAGTGTACAGTTCAATGTACAGAAATGAATGTACAATGCATAATTCACTATTTAATGGACATTATTTATTTAACTCCATGCGAACATTTAATTTTCTGTTGAAACGTTAACTTTGTTCAGTTAATTAAATATCAACTGTAACTCAAATAAGTCGCAAAACCATGTATTGCTATTCATTAAGTTGACTAAGTTTTCACTGAAACCAAGCGGCCAGGAACTGAGGCGGTAGGGTTCGATATTCTCTACCGGCTCATAAATGGTGACGTAATTTACAAACTTCGTAATATCCTTGGTCATGATCACTTTCATTCTATCTTTGTTAAACTTATCAAAAGAGGTTATGACACTATCGTTTTGCAACGCACTGCATACTTGGTGGTGGACCCATTTACAGTTCGCCACTTATAAATTGTGCGATCACCGGATAGGATGTTGACCCTATGATGACGTCTACCTAAAGCCCAAACGGACGGTGACGTTTGATGGTTGTCTGCTTTCTTGTCTTGTCGTGCCCTCGATGGTTTATTCTCTTGTTGCTCTGGCTTCTGCCAAGTGCCAAGTCATTGAGTACCTTCTTTGTGGCTTTCTCGGCTTTTTTCTTTTTGTATATATATATATACGATCATTTTTGTGTTTTACTTATATTGCTTATTAATGCTACCTTGTTGGTTAGAGAATTGTTCATGGCGGGGAATTCTTTATTTACACTTTCCCGTATTATTGGTATGATAGTAGGGTAAGTGTGAGGTTTGGTTCACCCAGGAACCTGGTTTAAATCCCCAGCGGCATTTTATTCCACTCACCGTTCCAAGGCGGTAGCCATATTGTCAACCCTTTTAGTGTTTGTGACGTCATATGCCTTTATTCCTTATTAACATTGCCATTCATGTTTGTCGTTTTGCGTGTTTTGAGGTTTATTGTGTTTTGTGAAAGCTGCATTTCCTATTCGACTTTTATACTTATTTTTTAATGATTCTTGCTGATTCCTGATTGCTTGTTTGTGTCATGGTACATTCTGCTTTGTGACAAGTGGTTATATTTAATATAATTTTTTTAGAACTTTATAAATGCGAAAAAAACAAAAACACTGAAAAATCTTAGCGTCTTAATATAGAAAGACTTTGAAATTAGAAAATCAACGGTGTAAAAGTAAATACATTTAGAATAGCCATTTACCTTTTTGCTGTTATTCTAAAGTTGTATGTTTACGTTAAAAGTACGTCTTTTGTTTATTACCATATGCATATAACTGCGTGTACAAGTTAGTAGCGTTCCATTTTTCACGTTAGTAAAACGTAATATTATATATAATTTAATACAAGTATGTATGTGAACATATTAGCGATTTAATTTAATGGTTCACTTACTTTATTTGCGATGAAAACAAAAAGCAACATTAATTGCTAATTAAAAGTATTATTTGGTACCTTATAATATATTAATACGTTTCTGTTCAATATGTTAGTTGTTGGTATTATTTTGTATATGTATATATATATATATTTCACTATCGCTGTCAAGTGAATTGAAACTAGTTGACACCTCCCACTCGCTCCGCTTACAAGTCTCACGTGACCAAAATCGATATCATAACATAACACTGATTACATGTACTTCTAAAGATTCAGCTTTTCGCTATTAGATATTGATGTATTCCACTCCCCGAAAATAACTTCGGGCGTCCCCAGCAGTGATGGAAGTTACTACTTTCAAAATATCATATTCAAGGTTAATCCCTCGAGCAATTCTACTGTATTAGTAATGCTGGCTGATTTTAAATGCCTCAAGCACACATCCGCCGGATTTAAATCGGGAACGGCTGTATATTCACACTCGTGTTTACATTCAGCCAGCGGAGTTGAGCACACGATGACATTGCGTCAGTGTGAATGTAATTCCATGCTCAATCGTGAACGTCTGTATCATCGTGCAAATAAGCATAATGTCTGAACATCACACTTATTTGTTAGAGGACTGATGTTCATGCTCTTGATACCTTTATTTAATTGGTTTACTCATCGAATGTAACAATGTATTGTTTGTTATACTGAATTATTTGTCCAATGCTTGTAATGACCTCATATGATTTCTTAATTACGTTGAGCAAAGCATAGTTAAAAGTTGAGATGTCAACTTGAAGAAACTCCGAGGATCTCAAGACAGAATACTTGATATAATGAATGGTAATATATATATACGGAAAACGGTATTCCTTAGAAGGAACAAAACGAACAAGAGATAAAACTAACAGAATCGGTCACTCCTCCTAGCACCGGCTTAAGCGATATTAAACTTTAAAGCCACAAAGGTTGGGATGGACGATCCCAAAGGACCAGTCAGTAATAATACTACTGGTATGTAGTCGGGCGACATTTTACGGCCGCCACACAGCACTAAACAAACGCTAGAGTAAGTGTGAATGTCAAAACATACTGCAAAGGGAATCCCTTTGAAGCAACAAACACAAACAAGAGATAATAGTAGCAGACTCGGTTTTATTGAGTCAGTTTATAGGAAATACGTTTATAATAGATATAAAACTATATTTATGGACCGTATGCACTTACAGACAACTGTTTCAGTTCTCGACTGCAATTTTAAAATTCAAATGCCCATGTATTAGGAGACCATTGTTGCTCTTCCTTAGTGGTCTCTTAACACATGATTTACTGTAATATATATACCTTCGTGCAGCCTTTATATACCATTTACTTTCATGTGGTCTAGTGGTAGACCGTTGGACCCATGATACAAACGTCGTGGGTTAGATCCCCGCCATAACCATATGCGTTGTGTCTCTGAGCAAGACACTTTATCTGCATTGCTTAGTACTGGTTCTATCCAGGAAGTCAATCAAGAAGTACCTTAGAAGCAAATAGCTTACAACAGGTATAGAATACTGTAAGTCAAGTCATACTGTTTGTAGTTATTTGGTTCCTTATATCACGGTATGCATATAATTAAACTTAAAACAAAAATTAAAAAAAGAATGTACTATATCTGTGTGTAAATTGTCATTGTTCCGAGAGTATATATAAACGTTTAATTTGACATTTAAACATTTAAAATGTATTTCTTACTAAACAGATATAGTTTTGTTCATAAAATCTGCATGCTTCTTATAACGTGTTCAAATATATTTCATATATTGTTGAACACTCATAGTATATTTTCTCCCGATAATATGGATTTCGGTTGATAGATCATGCACACAAATCTTTAGAATAGGATGTTAATTATAATCAAACACAACCTGACTATTCATCCAATGTCTAAATAATGCGCCAACTCTCATATCGCGGAGCTCTTCCATTCAACAAAAAAAACGACACCCGAACTACGTTTAATTTGACGTGTTTATTGTATTTCCATTTGAATTTTGAATTTTAATGAATCTATTTTAATTTCAAACAAGTAATGAGGGCCTTTGCTGATCATTAACTTTGACTCCTACGAGACGTGCTATTGTGTTCTAGAACCTGTTTATTTACATAATTTCAGATCTCTTGAATCGCATGGTAATAACTTCAATAGAGTGTTCATGTTTTATCATTCCACATATCTCGATGCTATTGTATAACAGTAATTAGGTGATAAACTATCTACTATGATGCTGACAAAGATTAGTTCACAGAAATGAAAGTACGGTGTATAATTAATACAAATTTAAGATATCTGTGTTTGAACAGCCTTCATGCAAACATTGTTGTCTTTCTGAAAAATCGTTGACGTTATTTATTAAAAAAAAATATCAACTGCAGCTCAAATAATTCATAAATTGCATATGAGTGCACGTAGACCACTCGCTTGGTGTATTCACGCAATATAGAACAATTAACAAACATAGAGTAAACAAACGCTGTTCAGTTAAATACATAAACAATTTAAATAAATATTAATTCTATCAATTTGACTAGGGTTTTACCGAGCGGTCACGTGAGTTTTATATTAAAAACATCCTCATAATTTTCAAGAATGAAGTGACTAACTTTTTTTTATGGAACATGGTGCATACTGGTTATGGTGCATACTGGTTATGGAACATGGTGCATACTGGTTATGGAACATGGTGCATACTAGTTATGGAACATGGTGCATACTGGTTATGGAACATGGTGCATACTGGTTGTGGAACATGGTGCATACTGGTTATGGTGCATACTGGTTATGGTGCATACTGGTTATGGAACATGGTGCATACTGGTTATGGAACATGGTGCATACTAGTTATGGAACATGGTGCATACTGGTTATGGAACATGGTGCATACTAGTTATGGAACATGGTGCATACTGGTTATGGCGCATACTGGTTATGGAACATGGTGCATACTGGTTATGGAACATGGTGCATACTGGTTATGGAACATGGTACATACTAGTTATGGAACATGGTGCATACTGGTTATGGAACATGGTGCATACTGGTTATGGAACATGGTGCATACTAGTTATGGAACATGGTGAATACTGGTTATGGTGCATACTGGTTATGGAACATGGTGCATACTGGTTATGGAACATGGTGCATACTGGTTATGGAACATGGTGCATACTAGTTATGGAACATGGTGCATACTGGTTATGAAACATGGTGCATACTGGTTATGGAACATGATGCATACTGGTTATGGAACATGGTGCATACTGGTTATGGAACATGGTGCATACTGGTTTGCCGCACTATGTTGGGTGTGTCTAAATGCGTCCGTTTCCTTAACCCTTAACCCGCTAAGTACGACTATAATAGCCTTTGCGTCCATTGTAAACGCAGATCAGAAAATGTCCGGCTGCTTATCAGTCATTTCCCCCAAAACACCCCTTTGTAACATAAATGGAATGGTTTTAATTCAAAGAAAGGACAGTCCATTATATATATGTAGCGGGTTAAGAGTTAACATGTATTGTCGTGATTTCCAATTAGTATAGTTCCTTCCAGCAATCGCATCATATTACCTTACATGTGTTGAAAATGACGTAAAACACCTACACACATACAAACAAACAAAAAGATAACCATTAGAAAATAGCCGACTTGTCTCACAATACAATGTGACCTGGTCAATTCTTGTTTCCTGATCTTTAACACTTGTCAGAGGTTTATTAAGAAAGAGGTCATATGTATGGAAGGTCAGAGAAATACGTTTTGTAAGAGTATTAAGTCATTTAGCTCAGCCATGGAGAATGGCTTCCCGCAATTTTCACACTGAAAATTTAAATATATACTTAGGGAAAAAGTTGAGCAAGTTTTTTTAAACGAAATTATTCTGTATACAAGATATACTGACATGTTGGGACTTTACGGGCTTGACCCCTACGTTTATTCGTTACGCCATTAAGATGTCCGACTGTTATTGATGTGTGTCTTTGGCAGTAGTTTCTTGATTTTACAACCAAAAATGTATTATTTCCAGGGTGCAACAAAAACTTCCTAAATTTTTCCCCCCAGTATACAAAGAGGAACAATTAGTACACATTAGGATGTTAACTGGTAAATTCGCTGATACGCAACACACTTTCTCAAATTCCCTGTTTTATTATAATTAACATAACCACAGTACAAGAACTGCTTTTAAAAATCAGGCAATGTCCTTTACATATGACACATCCTATAAGACATTTGAGTCACTTTTTAAATATGACCGACATTATCGTCCATTTCTTAAATGGTCCTTAATACTGGATTATGCCGCTGTTGCACGTTTTAAACAACATACAAGCATGTATACTATGTGACGCCATAGGCAAAGGATAAATAGGAGTGACATAATTCATATCGAATTGTGTCCATTTTCATAAATATATGTTAGATATACATATTTATGTAACTGACACCGTCTTACTCCGGCTTGTATTCTGGTCTTCTAGACGTCTTTTTTAACAATCTTTGACTTTTGTTATAAATCCTTTTCCAGTATTTTGTGTTTTGTCTCTGATCTCTTTAGACCTCTCTAATAATATTGCCTTTGTTGAT
Organism: Cyrtodaria siliqua; assembly: GCA_037043455.1. NCBI lineage: Eukaryota > Metazoa > Mollusca > Bivalvia > Adapedonta > Hiatellidae > Cyrtodaria > Cyrtodaria siliqua. The sequence continues at coordinate 92,254 of JAWPHD010005325.1, read as the reverse complement.
TCGTGCTCTCCATATAATTAATTCTACCACTTTTCAGACTCCTTGCTGACATTTTTTTAAACTGAACGATGCACTCTGTCTGACTTTACTCACTGTCGTACCTTGGCCGAATATATTATTTAATTACTGTATCACAACCGTTATACTATGGAGATGTGATTTATAAACTTCGGAATTAAAAGGGTCTGGTGGATTTCCTGACAACTTTACAAAAGAAAATCAGGATATTTGTCAAAAAAGGATATGACCCTTTAGTATTACAGCGCACTTCATGTTTGGTGATTGATGCCTTTCTCTTGTGCGATGACCGGACAACCTCTAGGGACTCCATGATTTCAACTTCTAAAACGCTGAATCGTCCGTCGGATGGGGACGTAAACCGGGCGGTCCCGTGTATCGGTCTATCCTCCGAGCACGTTAAAGAACCATAGGAATCTATTTGATAATAAGAGTAGGGCAGGTTCCCGGATTCCTATGTATCCTTCCTCTCTCTCTGGGGCGGCTCTAAATGACCTATACTGTGTTGATGAGCCGTTAAACAACATTCAATTCTAAAACGCTGAAAGGGGTGGTTGGTGCATGAACTTTCGTCTCTCGGGTTTTCTGGTCGTACCCTAGATAGGCTTTCTGTTGGGCTGCAACTGTTGTGGTTGTTCAGTACAATTCTCGATACATCCTAAGATGTTTCTAATTATGTTTTTATATATCCTTACAATAACATTATCATATAGGTTTGTCATTTCCTAATTTCTCTGGATGTGAACTTTATTGTTAGAGATTTCCTTATGATGGGATGTACTTTTATTTACATTGTTTTGTCCCTTTGAGCGCTGAAGGCAAGATAATAGCGAGATTATGTAGACTTAAAATCGAGTTAAGCTAACCAGTGGTCCTTATTGCCTACTGACCGTTCCAATTCGGTAAACATGTCTTCACCACTCTTTGTGTTGTGTAGTGTTCTTTTCATTGTATAGTTTATTTGCTCTCTGTTTGCGGTACTGTGCGGATCTCCTGTGCCTTGTGTCTGGGGGCTGTGATTTCTGTAGGATCATTTTTCTCATTTCTTGACGTTTTTCATAACATCTGAGCTGTACTTTATTTATAAAGTTATTTAGGACTGAAATGCTTGTCACCTTCTCCGCATATATTATGCGATAAAAACTATATTAAACAAGCACAATATAAATACAATAACCCAAGTTATACAATATTTATGTATTAAGGCGCTATGTTCTGTATGCTTTTTACAAAAATGGAACATTGATTTACAAGAAAATAGAGTACAGACATGTAAAAGATAATTTTGGATATGAAAATTATCTGAATATTTTATGTACAAAAAAAGTACGCAGTGTTTTTACTAAATTACGTTTATCTTCACAGAAATTAAGACCGACATTTACGCTAGAGCCAGTTTCTTGTTTTTCTGCCACTGCTCTAGTGATTTGAGCGAGATGGCACCTGAAACAATGCAGGCGTCATAATGAAGACCGTTAATGAGCATGAACAAAAAATGATAAAATGAACATTAATTTGGAAATGGTGTTGGGTGTGTTCTGTCCCTCTGCCTACCCCTCTAACCGGATATGCAGTGGCCCTATTCTTTGCCCGGGAACAACACGGGCCACTTAACTAGTGGCTTACGCTGTCAGAACGGCGTAAGTTCAAAAAACGTTCTGTTATAATGAAAAACGGAACAGTGCCGGAATACCTGGCAAATCTACTGCCAAGAACCATAGCGGAAGTGATTCCATATCCCCTCAGGAACGCAGAAAATTTCTCGCAGACTTCAGTTAGAACCTCTATTTTTATGAATTCATTTATTCCATCAGCTATGAAACTCTGGAATGATTTACCTTTAGTATTAGAAATTCAGGCTCATTAAACATATTCAGAGGTCAGCTTATGCGAATAATGTTTACTAATTCAAATTTCATTTCTTTCTTCCACCTATCAATTTTTTATTTTTATTATTTAGTAAATACTACAGTAAAGTTTATTTTCAATGTGTGGGACTGACAAAGGGAAGTTGAATCAACGGGTAGTGCCTCTTGTTAAGTTATTTGTCCCTGCAGGAGAAGGTGGCCACTGAACTTGGACAACTTCAAAACCAGTTGCATCAGACTAGACACATCAGAGTTATCTGACCTTTGATTTAAAAAAAAAAGTTTTCCAGTAGACCTTAGACTATTCAAGCCAGAAGAGTAATACAAGCAGGCCTATTGTGCATCTTGTTTTCCGGAAGACTACTTAATACATGCTACTCTGTAAATGACATAATTTTAGACATGGAGGTCATCTTGAATGACAGCTTGGCCATACAACACAAATCTGTCTATCCATCAGCAATTTCATAAAATAATATTCTACTCTAGATTTGAAACAGGTTAATGACAATTGATCACAATATTATATATTTGAAATGGATCGACCCCCTATTTTTGTAGGTCGCCCAAGATCGCCATTTGGCTAAAATTATGTCAAATTTACGGAAATTTTAAATGTCCAGCAATCGTGCAAATATTCGTACAGTCTTTAAATTTCCTATCAAACCTTGAATTCTCAGTACTTTCAGTACTTTGATTATATCTACTTTTGCATATAAGTTGCAATTACTGGAAACCCAAATACGTGTTGAGCCTCTTGATGAACTGCAACAGTATTATTTTAAGCATCAACTTATTAGCTGGACACACGACGATATTCACATACAGAATGTATGGAAATAATTTTAATTAGAGCCTTGCACCTTTATTCTGAATCTTACAGAATTGAATTGTTTTTAACTGCTCGTCACAACATGATCGTCATAGACAGGGAAGTGCTTCATAGGAATTCGGAACCTGCGCTACTCTTACTTATAAATTATAGATTCCTGCGTTGTTTTAACGTTCACGGATGATAGACTCCGATACCCGAGGTACTCATCCGACGAACGGGGCTAAGGGAAAGTGTATTTCCCAAGACACACATTCCCAAGAACACGCCGATGAAACTCAGTGGTGTGAGGCTTGACCCCTTGTCCTACCTGTTTTCCACTGGACCACGCCAGACATACGCTATATGCTCTTACCATTATTATCTGCACAATAATAATTGTACATGTTACCATTAAAACAGAGAATAATTCATATACAAAAATTTCAATCACAATTTGACATTACGCAGTTTATTACACATTGAAGCGTCTCCGTGGCCTAGTGGTTAACGACGTTGCGGTTTAAACCTTCTCGCTTCCCACCGCTGCGGTTTCGAATCCCACTAGAAGCTCCACTACTAAGTGAAGATGTGTCGATTCTTATGGATGTCGGGAGGTGTAAACAACTGGCTCTACCCAATAAAAGTGGGTGGTGTGCCTCCACCACAAAAAAATCGAGCGTCATATATAACCTTACATGTGTTGAAAAAATTACGTAAAACCACGCAAACAAACAAATACACATAGGTGTTATCCGATAAGGTGTAAACATACGTATAGTTATTTGTTATTATTGTTATTATATTATTTCCAGTTATTACATTATAATTAGTTATTATTTAGCTCTTTAAATGTATTTTACTTTTTAATATAACACTAAAATTAGTAGCATACCAATGATTTGAGCAAGTGTTGTGTTTACCATATTAATTAAGCATTAGTTTGTTCTTTTGAATGTAATATTTTATGCACTGTATTGTATCAGTGTTATTTTTCACATAAATTTATATAAATCAAAGTACTAAAAGTCCTGAATGGCGAAAACATTGGGTAGAATGAATGGGTTCAAAAGTTGCGCACGTGAAAGAATAGCTGGGAACAAATTGTTGCATGGAATATATATGTGCAGCAATGAATATATGTATTTGAAGGTAGAATATTGATAAGAACTGTGTATAAATATAGAACTGGTGCCAGCAGGAGGAGGTAGTATGCTCACCGATAGGTGGACAGGATTGGAGAGGAAATGGAGTAAGAGAAGTCAACGAACTGAAATTGTTGGAATGTTGTCGTGTGGAAAGTAACAACTGATCAAGAAGTGTGAAATCAGGAAGTACGAGGAAGATTTGAAAAATGGAAGCGTCTGCTAGATTGCCAAAATTGTATTTTGTAATGACGTAAGGGAAGGAAAGTAATACAAAGCGTTTAACTTATATTTTATTGAAACACACTTTAAATAATACAGGCTATTACTCGTAAATAGCCAGAGTTATTGGGAAGCAACCACTGTTTATGTAGCTAGATCTGCAATTGTAATAATAGTATAATTGAGCATACGCAACACTTTAAATTCGTTTTCCTGCGAAAATGAGATAACACGGATTATACTTTGTTCATGTTGAGTAAAAAGCTGAATTTTTACCCACCCACCTCACTCTATATTTTCCTAGTGATGTAGTTCCATTGTCATACTCGATAAATCAGTGGACTCATTACTGAGATATGTTCTGTTTTTGCTGTAGGTATCCTTCGCTAAGAAAAGGATCCCGCTATTGTCTGCATATCATTTCAGGAACATCCAAGGTACAGAACAATATATAGAAGATCAGACAATCGGTGCGGCTCCAGAAGTAGAGCGATATACCAGAAGATCGGTGCGGCACCAGAAGGATTTCGTGTTGCTTCAGCGAATCCTTCAGTTCAGTGAAATCACAATTAACTATTTTATAATTAGTAAATGTCAATGTAATACTGACCACTGTTCCCCAGAGTTGGGATTACAGCATGAAATATGAAACCTTTTGGGCTTTATTTTTGGTGCATCATGCCTAGTTCGGTCGTGCACATTATTGTAAACTTTAGAAAAGAAATAACTTTCAAGTGATTAAATGAAGAAACATTTTACTTTAGAATTAGAGTTTTGAATAAACATTTTATTTAAGCCTTTTGGGGCTTCACTAAGGGTATAAGGCTGTTGGGCCATGCCCTCTTTTCTTTAAGCATATTGGGGATTCATTAAGAGTATCCGGCTTTTGGACCATGCCCTCTTTTGTTTAATCCTATTGGGGCTTCTTTAAGAGTATCAGGCTTTTGGGCCATGTCCTCTTTTGTTTAAGCATATTGGGGCTTCATTAAGGGTATCAGGTTTTTGGGCTATGCCCTCTTTTTTAAGGCTATGGGACTTCCTTAAGGTTATCAGACCCTTGGGCCATGCCCTCTTTTGTTTAAGCCTATTGGGACTTCTTTAAGGGTATCAGGCTTTTGGGCCATGCCCTCTTGTGTGAAACATGTGAAGGGCTCCCATGACATATGTCGGCAGCCCGCTATTTGGAGCCGCGTCCAATATTTGCCTAACAAATTAATAAATGATAATATGTTCTAACGTGTTTGTCAAGTTTGTGCCTTCCTAATAATCCGACGTTTTTATTATTTTAAAGCGCGTGTAACGTACTGCATTTAAACTTACATTTCAGCACGTGTTTGCATGTTTGTCTAATTATCTGGAATCATAACATAGCCGACGAGATGAAAAATAAGAATATCTTAATGAGAAAAAAATCAAGTTATAAAAAGGTCGTCTCCAAGATTCGGAGACTAACTAGCATATTAAAAAGCTGTTATAGAACATGAACTTACACTGCTCTACCGAATGCGCCACGCAGACGAGTAACGATAACGTGCGGACCTACGGTGCCTGTCGTTTCTATAGGATAATATTTCTCATTGAGGAGTAAAACTAAATATGTATTAGCAAAATGCCAACACAATTTAGCGGTCTTTACCCATAAGTCGTTTTGTTTTGCATCATATAATTGTTTGTTAAGTTTATTACAATATTTAAATTCATGAAACATCTCTTTGTAGTATAATTCTACAACAAAATTACAAATTGCAAAACAAACCATGACCTCTATTCAACTACCAACTTCCATGTATCTTTACCAAACATAATCACAAATAAATAAAAAAAAGTCTAACAGAAAATGTAGTATTCAAGTACCCCAGTCTACCAAAAACATGCACAGAAACAAACAACTGCAACGATGAATAAAAGGCAAAATATGACACCACAACCATAAAATGGTTGACAATAGTACTACCGCCTGGATCGGTCAGTGACAGAAAATGCCGCTGAGGATATAAACCAGGTTCTAGGGTGCACCAACCGTCGCTTTTACCCTATTGTTATCCAATAAATAAAAACACGGGATAGTCAAAAAAGCCTAAATTTTCTAACAAACAAGGTAACATTAATATGCAATATAAGTATAACACATAAATGATCATGTATATATGAATACAAAAAAGCAAGTACCCATTGACTTGGCAGAAGTCAGAGCAACAAGAGAACAAACCGTTAATGGAACGACAAGACATATAAGACAAACATCAAATGCTACCGTTCTTTGAGGATTTAGGTAGACGTCTTCATAGGGTCCACAATCAATGAAAAATAGAGTTCGCCACCTCCTGGCGATGATCGCTGCCCATATGGCGCAATCTCAATGATGGTATGTAAAACTAAATTGTCAATGATTCGGACAAACAGTTCATAACTTACACTGCATGTATACAAAAATATAGGTAAATTATGTCGGGCATCGTCTTGAGAGGTTTGCATATTATATGACGTCATTAAGATTTAGCCAAGATTTATCCCTATTCCGCAACTATGCTTCATTCTTCAAATTCACTAAAGAGTCAAAGGAAACGTGCAAACCCTGACATACTTCGTTAATTAAGCACATGATGTCAATCAAGGGAAACTGTCTCCGTTAAGTGCGAGTCAGTATCACGTCACTCACGGCGTGATATATTTCCGCAAACACGTGTTAAAATCATTATAACATTTTAAAATAACTTGAGCTTTTAAAAGGACAGCAGTTCCATTAAAATGTAAGTTACCGGATTAAAGTCGCTAAAACAGAGGCACCATGTACATCAATATTTAACGAGCTTTTGAACTGGAATGTTTTATTAAAAAGCATCTGTGTTTATTACACAAATCCTTTTATATGCGTTAAGTGGGTTTTGAAATTACGAGGGGCATTCAAAAGGTTTTGAGACTGGCCTCGTAAAATAAAACATAACAAAGTATTCGCCCTCAACAAGAAAGAATACACCTTTTTAAACGAGATATCTATGACCGGAACGCCGCAGAGTAGTCTCCCCTTGGTATACCCTTCAGACAATAATGTACCGCATTGCCAACGACGCTTCTCGAGTTATAACAACATCCAGTGAGCATCTTTTTCAGCTTGGGAAACAGAAAAAGTCACACGGACTAAGATCCGGCGAGTAGGGTGGGTGTTGAAGCTGTATAACATGTTCATCTCGAAGAAATCAAAGTACTATATCACTTTTTATGGGAAGATGCATTGTCATGTTTGAGATGTATGCCCTTTAAATCAGTCCTTAGACGAAGTTTAACCTAGTTTTTTTTCACTGATATTTAAGACCTTGTCCCTATAAAACTTTTCCGTAACAGATTTTCCTGCAGCACTAGCTATCTGCACAACTGGACCCTTTGAGTTGAAGAAAATAGCGTAGAGAACCTTCTTCGCAGGTTTTTGTCTTTTGGTAATTACGGGTCTTTTTTGCCATTTTCTCAGCCATTGTTTATTATTAATCCGTCGTTGAGGTTCAAAATAATATATCCATGTCTCATCACCTGTTATGAGCTCATTTAACCTCCTTTCATCGGCAGTTCCATATTTGTTCAAGAGTTCTTTACAGCATATCACTCGTTGTACCCTTTGCTCTTTGGTCAATAGATGGGGTACCCACCATGCACATACCTTGTTTAAATTTAACCGCTTCGTTAAAATCTAATGAACACTTTCCGTTGACTTGCCCACTGATGCAGCTATCTCAGAAACAGTATGTATATCTTGTATCTTCCTTAATAGCCTCAACAGCTGCAATGTTTCTTGAGGACAATGAAGTCTTTGATCTTTCGACACGGTCAAGATCTTTGACGTTGGGTTTTCCCTCTTTAAACACTTTTAACCACCTGTAAACTGTGGCTTTTGAAACAGAAGAATGCTCATAAATGCTTTTAACTTCATGAATGATTTGTTTCCCAGATATATTTAAAGCGTCATGCATTTTCTAATTTCTGCTTTTTCCACTGGTTTCATATTTATTACAGAAAATGGTCAGTGTATATGAGTAAGCGCTTTTCAAAACCGTATAACACTATACTCCCTTAACGAATTGTGATAACAATTTTAACATACATTGCTATTGAAATTACCTACAAAATCATGTACAAATCATGCATGTATCTGACTTAATTTCATTGGAATCGCATCATTCTCAAAAAAATTGAATGCCCCTCGTAAATTAAATTAAATTCCAGTTCTTTTACCTTTTTTGGATATAATATGCACAATGTGTAATCAAAAACAAGCTACATAGTTAGGTAGGAGCGAATTCTGTACATGTGACGTCATGGATGTATGCCATACACAGTCTAATATGCATTTTAGTTTAATACATATCATTTAAAATAACGCATTTCTTACTGGTTATAACACAGTAATATCATAGTCATTTGTATGAACGATTTACTTTAGCACGTTTCCTATCCGGTTCAATCTGGTTTTGCGGTCTAAAGTATTTTCTGGAGGTCAGTCGTCGTTTTAGAGGTCAATAGTCTTTTCGAGAATAGTCATTCTCTTGGATAAATTGTTTTAACCATTGACCTCAACAGAAGTAGATAGTTGTATGCTATTCTAGTAATGACCATCTTCGACGCTTGATAGTAAAATTAATACAAACGTCTTGACCGTTTGTGCAGAATCATATTTGAATCTGGAAACACGTGACCGTAATATATTTTTTTTTATTAAAGTATTTCTGACCATCCGCATTTAGTTCGTCGATAAAATGATGAAGTTTCCCTCTTTGTTTATCTTTGCTTATTAATAAATATATTGTCTTTCTGCCTTTCTGTATATCTTGGATAGCAGGTGTTCCTGTCTCAGCCATAAACGATACCAGTGTATAGGCAAAAATCAAACTTTGTTCAGGAGGACTGTTCTAGACGTTTGTCTTGTAAACAAGCAAGCGTCTCGGATGATCTAGACTAATACTATTCATCCTTTTGAATGACTATTGTCCCGCAGCAGTGAATTATAGACCGTTTGTATGGTGTTTTACGTTATTTTCAACACATGTAAGGTTATATATGACGGTCGATTTTTTTGTGGTGGAGGTAGTTTATTTTTGTGGTGGAGGTAGACCACACGTTTTCCTGGGTAGAACCAGTATTGTACACCTACCGCCGAGTTGTAATTGCATAGTTGTATACTTTTTCTTTACAAAGAGGATAAGTTAGGCACAGTAACGTCGAACGTAATCCAATTTATGTTATACTAAATATAAAAAAAAACAGTATTTATCAGTGAAATAGAGAATATACTGCAACAAAACCTACGTTGAACATGGTCAAATTTCAAGACAATTGCCCGTTCAATGTTTGAGTCAAAATTTTGTATTCTTTTCAGTAAGTTGATCATTGGATTGGAAATACCATCTAAGTAAATTAGTCGTGGATTATTTAAATCAGTCAGTTATTTTAGAAAAGAAATATAAAAAGATCGGGCAGGGAAAGTAGCATTCAAGGAGGACAGTAAACCACAAAACACAGAAACAAACACGCAAACAGACAAACAAGAAGGCAAAAGCAATAATAACTGCAAACGACATCACAAACAAAAAAGGGTTGACAATAGGGCTTAGAAGTCTCGGTGTTAAACCCTTAACCCCCTACATATATATAATGGACTGTTTGATTTAAGACCATTCCATTTATGTGACCAAATGGTGTTTTAAGGGAAAATACTGATCAACAGCCGGACTTTGTAAACACTGGTCGTTAGCGGGTTTGTTTTTCTGCATCAATTTTGATTTAAAGGCATAAAATAAACATAATACTTGTTCGTCGTGAACAAAAGATGTCATTACATGGTGATACAACGTTCATATTAACTATGGCGGTCCCGTGCATCGGAGTCTATCCACAGAGCATTTTAAAGAAACACATGAATCTAGCCTATAGTAAGATTAGGACATGTTCCCAGATTCCTATGTATCTTGCATGTCGGGCTGCTCGAAATAACGTATTCAATGTGTTGATGAGCTGTAAAACAACGATCAGGCCTTGCTTTCAAAGGCTCGCCTATCCAACCTTAAAGAAACTAACCCGCCAAATAACGACAAAAATAAACTACAAAAGCGTTTATCAAAACGCTGTCCGTGTGTTCAGATCATATACTAATGTATATGTTTCGATTAAAATTTAAGTTGTTTCACGGGTTCTTAAAATACTCGCGATTTAACATGTGTAAAAATGAATTATGAGTTGGTAACTCTTAATTCGACGCTCCAGTTTTGGGGTTTGGCCTGGATGGTTAAAGCCGTCTACAGAGTCTGGATTATCAAAATATGTAAGTTATATATATATATCTCTAGGTCAGTATGTTTAGAAACGGTGTACACAATTTTGTAAAAATTGGCTGTTATTGGCGGTATAGCTACTTAAATAATGCTGTAAATTGTATGTATGCGGGCGGTCAAACGGAATAGAGCAAGGACCTTGCAAAGGGCCATGTTTAAAAGGACATAGACAAAGAGGTCATAAAAGTAAAGGGACAAGCTTCCCCTGCGAAATGGACCTCGGTCAACCAGTTAACCATGGTCTGTATACCTTGGTTTAACCATGGTTGACCATGGTCTGCAATTTTTGTTAAATGGAACTACCATGATCAACCATGCTGTTAATGTAATCATGGTTGACCAAGTTGTCAAAAAATGGTCGCCTTTGTCACCTTGGTTGACCTGGTTTGTCATCTTGGTCGACCATGGTTTGTCACCTTGGTCGACCAAGCTCAAACCATAGTCGATCAAGCTCAAACCATGTTCGACCATGCTCATACCATGGTTGATGAAGGTTAAACCATGGTTAATCAAACAACAAGGTTCTCTGACAATGTTCACCATAGTCAACCAAGGTGATCAGCGGTTATTAGTTAACAAATTCAAAAGTGTATACATTAAAAAAAAAAAAAAAAATCATCTAAAAAAACACATCCAATACAACACGATATTGCACCATCTGCTTCTTGCGGTACTTTTGTACAGAAGCAATTTTAGTGGTCAAGTCCGTTTTTTAAGTGTTGCACCAGTGCAAATGTACTCGTTTTTTGAAATTTCACTGAAATAATTGGGCAAAATAAAAGTAATATGTTTCAGTGAAATCTTTTTGAAATTTCACTGACATTTCAACAAAGAATTAGACAATACAACAGTCATGAACAATTCACAAATTTATAACCTTCAGTCTTCATCACTTAGAAGAACTACATGATCATACTTGGTGAAATGTTGCATATGCTACTGAAATCAAATAATATCTGCAGTGCTGAAAACCATTTTTCGATCAACAACACAAAAACGAGGTAAAATCCGCGAAAACATATGACAATAGGGGTTTGATTTTAAAATACAGTTTCCACTGTCTACATTTAGAAATTGTCTCTTTCAAATACAAATATTATATGAATAAGATGTTTCGATACAATAAATAATGTAATTATAGTCACAAAACACTTACTTTTAATCATTAAATGGTGCAAGGAAAATCTACAGTTGTTGCCATTTCCTGCCAAAAATTCAAAAGTCATTTTATTTGCACTCTGTGTCAGAATCACACTCAGGTGTCACAGTACAATAATCCATTTTTCTTTCCTAAACCAATCATTTTATCTTCATAAAACTTGCTACACATATCAACGTAGCAAACCTGTGGTGTCTTTTGATATAAAACAACATAATTTGCCAAACTGAATTACATTGGAAAAATCAGGCATTACAATTTTGTTTTCTTCCAGGCTTTAATTATCTATATCATTTCCCCCGGGATCCCAGCTACAGTTTTAGTAGGGTGAGTTATATGATGCATTATGTGAGTATTTAACTATCTGTCTGTCTGCCTGTCTAAATGAGTAAATGTGTCATTGAAATTTCACTTTATAAGTTCACTGAAATTTCATTGTAAAATGTTTCCAAAATTTCACCGAAATTTCACTGACATTTGGTGTTTTTACTGAGATTTGTCAATATTTTCAGATTTCACTGACATTTAACTGAATTTCAGTGAAATCTCACTGCCTTTTTCACTGGGGTGGGAACTTAGTCTTTATTAGTTTCTCGAACACCCCAAACAAGCGCTAGTCAAACTTCGGCTTTGCTTGAGTTGTTAGATTGGGTTTCTGTCCAGTCACAGAATGGGTGTCTGAACTCCATTTTTAAACCATGTTCAACCATGGTTTTGATGTCAGAAATGATTGGCAACCATGGCCAAACAATGATTTTATAGCTAACAGGCCGAATGACCATGGTTGACCATGGTCAACCCTTTAGTGACCATGGTCAACCAAGGTCCAACAATCTTTGACCATGGTCATGTCGTTAAACCGTTGTTGACCATGGTCATTTAGCATTCCAATGTTATCAAAAGCATGGTTGACCTTTGCCAACCATAGTTCAACAATGGTTGACAGAGCTTGATCACGGTTGACCATGGTTGACCAAGGTCACGTTTCGCAGGAGTTTGAAAATAAAGAGCCATACATAAAGGAAAATGGCCCCTTCTTTCAGAAAAAATCCCTCCATTTTTGTCCAAGTAGTTGAACAAATTGTGTACAATAAACTTGGACAGCCTATGGTATGGGCCATTTTTCAAAACAGTTTGGATTATGATTTTCTGTCTCTTTGCTATCATTTGAGCACAAAAAAACAGGGGGCCAAGCCCCTTGTTAGAAAATGAGTATTTCCTTCTGGACAGGCTACTAAAATGGTCCTCTGCTCCATTTTAGCTGCACTTCCAGGCTACATAGCGCACCAGGTATAACTCTAATCAGGTTATTAATACATATTTAAACTCATATCGCAAATGCGATCGGAAAAACGAACATACTTAAAGGCCAGGGTTAAGTATAAAAGAAAATGGGCCCAGATAAACTTGTCTGATCATTTTATACATTATGCTAATCACACATTTCTAAATAATAAAGAATTTTTAAACCATAACATTTGGCATGTAAATAAACTAAATATTACCCTATACAGATATATCAAAATAATTATATAATGTATTCATTTTCTTTACTTTCTAGAACAAAACTTATATTTCTTACTGGCAAAATTTGAAAATTGTGCATCTGTTAATAGCTGTACTTGTAAAAAATAAGATCAATGATTGGTAACAATGCTAAACCCGTATCTCAAAGCAGACGAAATACTAACCAACTGCAGTGTATGTAATATGTTTGTAGCAGCTACCGCATGCTGGGGTTTAAGCCGAGGAAGGCCAAAAACCGTGTATATTTCAACAAGTCCAAATGTGGAGAAGTCAGCAAGTCTAAAGTGTATTGATTTGATTAACAAGAGTGAATGGAAATAACAAACTCCGAACATAACATATTATTATTATTATTATACCATATTTATATAGCACTCTTTTCATATATAACATACGTTCAAAAGGGCTTTACAAGTAAAACAATAATACATTCACATACAGTCAAAACTAAAAAAAAAAAAAAGAAAAAAAAAAAAAAAGAACAATACATGTATTAACTCTAAGATATGAAGATATTAAGTGGTAAAATATAAAACAACATATAGATTATATTGCTAAGATAAAGTTAAGACATTATTATTATACTGACTAAAACTAAAATCCATGTTTAAAATATAGTACTGTCATAATAAGATGATAAAACAATGGTAATCATTTATGAAATAGTCCAGCTTAAAATACACATCAGCCACTATATATCATTAAAAAGAAATGAGTTTTCAGTGATCTCTTAAAAGAGTCAAGTGTGTTGGAAAACATATAATTTATATTGTTTGCTAGACATCTTATCTATACTGGTTTGACGGTATATATCAATTTTACATTATTTATTTCCTCATCTTTAATCTTATTTCATGACCGGATTTTCTAATTTTATTAATAAATCATGTTTTTTTCTCAGAAGTCTCATATTTCTTCCGTGTATATATTCAGCCAAGAGGCCAAAATAAACTGTATGAAGAACGTGAAGAAGTATTAGGTTGTTTTTTTCATATGACAAAAACATTTATCCTAGAAAGTATGCCATTGACACAGACATGGCCTAGGAGATTGTATGCCATTATCAGCGAAGTACTGGAAGAAGTACTTTTTAAGAGCTTAATTTAGTGTCAGTTTTTATATTGAAACATTATTCACAAGGTTAATTGGAATTTGAGACCGAATGCTACATGTTGCTTGTGTGTCCAGCTTTGTTGGACATCATTTTTCACAGAACGTATTCACACAGAACTTGATATGGTCGCATTCTTCACATTTTGCAAATGTGACAAATTCGTTCGTTTTCTTTTGGCGATTATTAACAAAAACGCATTTTTTTTACACTTGCGGATCTAGGTTCACCATAAACGGTTACACCTTTTCCACTTGAAACAGCGGTATGAGACGAAAAACCATCGAAAAGAGCCTAGGTCAATTATCAAAGTGATCGTTGCCGGGCGGTGGTAGGATCGAACCCGCGATCTCCGGATTCACATTCCAACGCGTTATCAACTGCTCTACCGGGCCCGACAACATATGCCTACATGTAATAGATGTCACGAAAATAGTCGATTAGAAAGACTTGGTTTAGTTTCTACCACGACTGTTTTTTATGAAAGTGCACTTACTTTTCTAAACAGATGCGTACTAAATATAAATTATAATCATCGTACACAGCAGCAGCTGCTATAGTGGTACCACACACAAGGAGTTGCTAGTTCCTCACACTTGCTATTTCAGTTTGGTTGACAAATTAAAGAAATCACAGATATTGCTGTCTAACGCATGTCGTTATGCCACTGAAGGAACTAATTATGTCCTTAGATGTTAATTGTATATTCAGTCAGAGCATTACACGGATGACCCCACTGATTCGACACTTGTATATATTCCTCTGACTAGGGAGCGTAACAGGACCAATTCGGAAATAGCTGATAAACTGTGAATGTATAGCTGTTATATCATTTTGTTTTGATGGAAAATCCGGAGATTGTACACTCAAATCCGGAAATCCGGATAGCGACTGAAAAATCCGGAGAATCCAGAATCCGGATTTTATCGGGAGATTTGGCAGACCTGTACTTTACTTCAGTGTTTCCTTGTACATTTTGTTGTTTGTTTTTCATGATTGTTTTTGGTTTGCTGTCAATACATACATATCTTGTTCGACTATTATTCCTAATCATCATTACGTGATAGTAATTACATTAAGCGATGGGAAAGCTTATACTCGTCTATACTCGCAGGTTTTTATTACGGATATTTCGACAATAAAACCCGTTTAAAAACATTTTCTTTGCTGAAAAAATTGCGATAGCCTGTTTAAAATTACCTATTAAATGTTTTAATTTTACAATATGAAAACTTTTAAAGCCGAAATTAAGGTTTTATTTCATACCCCATCTTCTTGGAGAAGGGGTTGGATGGGGTATGAACGTTAATACTCGGACCGCTTAATGTTTACCATTGTTTTTTTTGCATATATGTTTATTGTTTATTTTTGTATTTTATGTCATGTTCTAAAACGATGTTCTTTTAAAATGCTATATTCTACTAATGCATGAAGAATACGAGTACTTTCTTCATAAAACTAACAAACAAGAATAAACCGTAAAACACATAGGTTTTGGGTTCCTTGACAATTGATGCGCAGTTAGAATTTACATGAATACCTGTCTCTACAGATATCAACATATTCGGTATAGACATTTGTTTGTTTCCCGTACATTTTACTTCAGTTTACATATTATATGCTTTAAACATTATAGGGTAAGTGTGAGGTTTGGTGCACCCTAGAACCTGGTTTAAACCCCTAGCGGCCTTTTTTGCCAGTTTTTGTTCCAAGGCGGTAGCCCTATTGTCAACCATTTTTGTGTTTGCGACTTCATATGCCTTTATTCTTTAATAACATTGCTGTTCATGTTTGTCGTTTTGCGTGTTTTGGGGGTTACTGCGTTCTGTGAAAGCTGCATTTCCTGTTCGGCTTTTATACTTATTTGTATATAAATGTACATAACGTACTGAAACGACTGTGATTTGTGTTTAGGTGTCATAGCACCATTGATTTTGCTTCTGCATTGTATAGAGGAAGGACGTATGTCAAGAGACAAAAATTCCAAGAACCGATTTACCCCACTTCTACTTTCGCTTTACTATCTGTCTCAATTAGACTTAAACAACGCATATACAGAGTAAGAAATGTAACCAAATGCATCGTTCAGATAAATATATATCCTCCAAATATGACAAACAGCTATCAAAACGTTCCATTTTGTACCACAAATAAGACAGGGAAACGTTTAATTCTATGCACTATTTGACACCAGGGAGGCACTTATCCTTAGATAAAATTATACCTATACACTTAATATAATCTACTTGAATTCACACAATACCTGCCTCCTAAAAAAACTGGGTATTTAATAATGTCACGCGATAATTGCGGAACTGTTTACTCCACGGGTGTCTATGAAATGATAGGATTGCCAAAGTGTCGGTGTGCTTTATTAATTAGTTTGAAGCATAAAACGTGACTTGCTAAAATAAAAGGTGTCATTTTATATGTTGATCCAACACAGGATGGTGTTTTGTGTCATTTTGCATGTTGTTCCAACACACAGGATGGTGTTTTGTTATCACATGAACAGCTCTAGCATGCTGACGCAAAGCGGTATGCTGTGTTTAGACAACCAAAAATAATACTTTACGTTCAGGAAAAATATTGCAGTGCTACATGTAATTAATTGGAAAATTGGCAATATTGTGTGTATGTGTTATTTTATCTCGATGCGCCCTGTCAGCTATTCTTATTAGTTAGAGGCTATGAAGTAAAATTTTAACAATTAAGAAACACTAAGGGAAGGAGCGCAGCGACTGACCGGGGTTTCTTAATTGTTAAAATTTCACTCTTAGCCTCTAACTGACTTAGTGTTTGCCCTATTTTCCCCCACGCTTCTACAAAACCACGCTTCTTAACACGTTCGCGCTTCTACTAAATCCGCCTCCTTGTGTCCAAACAAGCGCGAGCCATTTAGTAAGCGATTACTTAGTGTTTACTCTACATTTTAAACCAATCAGGTGACTCACAATTTCAAATACTGGCTATTCATAAAGAATTTACTACCAGCGGTCTTCACAGGTTGGAGTATGACCTATATACACCTATGGTTAACGCTAAGAAACCGAGGTCAGTCGCTACGCTCCTCCTTTTCGGTTTTTTAATAGTGAAGATTTCATAGCCTCCATCCTATACACATATCGTGCTGTTTTTTAGCAATTATTAATTCAAATCATATATTACCAGGGCGCTATATGACTGCATTGTCCCTATCATTATGGGAAGTTTTATTCCAGTTCAGTTATAAGTTGTCAAGTTATGCTCCGGACAAAGAATACGGACAAAAGGACGGGCAAAGCATAAAAACCATCGAAGGGTGAACAGGTGAAAGAGAAACTTGTGTTACTTGCATAAATAAAGAACACTATACCTGTACATTCCCGAGCACGTTATACAATCGTAGGCATGCATTCGACAGAAAGTGTAAGACACGGTTCCCGGATTCATATGTATTCATCCCAACTCTCGCTCTATGGTGCGGCCCGAAAATAACTCTGCAACAATTAATTTTATTTCAAATTGTCATTGCAAATATGCACGAGTAAGATTGCTAAAAACACCAACGTCCTACTCTGACATATCTGGGACTATGGAAAGAGTTTTTTGTGTAGTTGTTTTAAAACGCTACCATCAAGAGTACTATTTCAGGTATACAACATCAGATATCATAGAGCAACACGGGTGGATTCAGGATTTGAACAAGTCTATGATAGATTTTTTCAGGGTGGAGAAACAACGCGATTTTTTGATCAGTTTCACGGCAAAAAAATGTAAAACGAAACGCTCGATTCAGGTAGATGTTCGCTTCATAAATTTCTTAATATTGATAGAATTTTATTCATATAAAGTGCACACGCCCTTCCAAAGTGTCCACTTTCCTCCGCTACAGAAGGGAGATAATGTGATTTATCTAGTGCTTTCTGAGGTTAGAACTCCCAGATTCTTGGAAACGAAATAAATCTATGACCGTTTACATGTTTAGGGGCTAATCTCGGAAAGTACTGAATGAACCAAGTTGCCTTTTGCGGCAGAGGAAAGATTTCACATTGTAAGGGTATGTCCGCTTTATTTGAATACAATTCGTATATTATTAAAAAAAGTTATGAAGAAAAACCCCACCTGAATCGAGGGCTTTGTTTATATTTTTTGCCGTCAAACCGATCGGAAAAAGATTGGGAAGGACCGTAACTAATTTTGTTAGAACTTGTGGCCCAACCCGTTTGCATATTATATGGCAATAAAATATGTTTAAATCATTTGAAAAAGACGTGATTTCGCCAACTGATTTATTTGAATACAATTCGTATATTATTAAAAAAAGTTATGAAGAAAAACCCTACCTGAATCGAGGGCTTTGTTTATACTGTTTGCCGTCAAACCGATCGGAAAAAGATTAGGAAGGACCGTAACGAATTTTGTTAGAACTTGTGGCCCAACCCGTTTGAATATTATATGGCAATAAAATGTGTTTAAATTATTTGAAAAAGACGTGAATTTTGATTTTATTCTAAGTTGCTAGGCGTGCAAACATATGTTATCCAATCTTTAGTGCACACAACAAGATATTATGTAGTTGAGAACGTGGCCGCATGAAATCGTTATCCACCCTAAATATATATATATATATGCATGTGCATGGAGTTTTACAAAGGGGCTATAACCCGACGTCGTTGGAAGTACGTGACGTCGGAAAGACTTCGAAAAGAGTTATCGGTCGTGTTGTCACGACGTCACGCATATATATCTAGCGCAGTATTTTAACTGTCGACTATTAGTGCCGGATTTTATTCAGCATGCACCTTATATAGCTATGATACGATTTTATTAAACGATTATATTGCGTTGACGAATTTAATGGTCATAGGTATTGATCAGTTCGATCAAACACAACGGCACTATTTCCACAGGCATAGTATCTCTATAGAAACGTAACGTCAACGTGAGTGATCAGTCACGCCATAGAAACAATCGGGAATACTGCGAGTATAAAGACACAAAGAACAGCAAACATATTTCTCAGTTCTAAGCAAACTTAAGAGTGTTCGACGAGTTATGCTACCTTTGGGTAGACAGAATAAAAAAGGTAGGCCGTAATTATATTAATTATAAGAACAATACTAGAACGAATTCGACGGCGCGCCATCGAAAAATACCCGCGTTTTCTCCAATTCCCTTTAACCCGGTATCCATTTTTTACACTGTACATTAATAAAAAATGTTTAGGGTATTTGTATATTTGAACTTTTGACCCCTATCCAAGAGTCCCATGGTGACCCATGATATTCCCAAAATCATTACATTTTATTGAGAAAGCAAAATAGATACTTGACCGAATTTACCAACCGCAGCCTTACACACACCCAGCCCCACAGGTTATACACTGTAATCTCCCTTCATCAAAATGTTCATTTGAGACATAATTAAAACAAAATTATCCCCCAACCCCTCCAACCCCAACCCCAGGGAAGACGTCCGAGTTTTAAATGATAAATCATTTAATATGCTGTGTCTCTTTCATAGACGACTTGTTTGTGTGTCCGAACATAGCCCTCGAACAAAATATAAATGATTACATTTAAAAAAATAACGTTTTTTATTTCTTCTCAATTTGATAGAGTATGCGGTTCTTTAAAACGTCTATAATATTGTTTAAGTATAATCCGTTGTTTGTTTCATTATACATATTTGTGTATGTGTCGTGTCTCCAAAATTAAAACGCATGCTAAAAAACATCTATTTTATTAAATGTTAAGGTTTAAAAGTCTTCACTTTTTGTAAGCATCTAAAATTGAATTAACACGTTAATTCCTTCACACAAACATCTCATACACATTAATGCATCTTGCTCGTTTGTATACACTCAGTATATTTGAAAACGCAACAATTTATATTTTTTGAATTTCTACAGAGGTTAAAAGTCCTCGTGCAAAATGTGTTTTAACTGATTGAAATTGAGCAAATATTATGCAACTAATTATCGCCATATGTTAACCTTTGGGGCAAAGAGACTTGTGTACTAACACAAAATACAACCTTGATTTGAACAAAAAAACAGCGGACTAAAAATAATCGAAAATCAAAATGTACTGAGTATATAACTATCCGTAACATTGTTGACCTGAGTATATAACTATCCGTAACATTGTTGACCTGATATATAACTATCCGTAACATTGTTGACCTGAGTATATAGCTATTGTTGACCTGAGTATATAACTATCCGTAACATTGTTGACCTGAGTATATTACTATCCGTAACATGGTTGACCTGAGTATATAACTATCCATAACATTGTTGACCTGAGTATAGATCTATCCATAATAGTGTTGACCTGAGTATATAACTATCCGTAACATTGTTGACCTGAGTATATTACTATCCGTAACATGGTTGACCTGAGTATATAACTATCCGTAACATGGTTGACCTGAGTATATAACTATCCGTAACATTGTTGACCTGAGTATATTACTATCCGTAACATGGTTGACCTGAGTATATAACTATCCATAACATTGTTGACCTGAGTATAGATCTATCCATAACAGTGTTGACCTGAGTATATAACTATCCATAACATTGTTGACCTGAGTATATAACTATCCGTAACATTGTTGACCTGAGTATATTACTATCCGTAACATGGTTGACCTGAGTATATAACTATCCATAACATTGTTGACCTGAGTATATAACTATACATAACATTGTTGACCTGAGTATATAACTATCCGTAACATTGTTGACCTGAGTATATTACTATCCGTAACATGGTTGACCTGAGTATATAACTATCCATAACATTGTTGACCTGAGTATATAACTATCCGTAACATTGTTGACCTGAGTATATAACTATCCGTAACATTGTTGACCTGAGTATATTACTATCCGTAACATGGTTGACCTGAGTATATAACTATCCATAACATTGTTGACCTGAGTATATTGCTATCCGTAACATGGTTGACCTGAGTATATAACTATCCGTAACATGGTTGACCTGAGTATATAACTATACATAACATTTGTGACACTCACATTATAGAGATAATAAAACTGAATATTTATACACATTAATTGTTAAAGGAACACACGGCAATCTTAGTTTTAAAACTGGTTGCGAATTCAAATTGTATTACCCTTTTTTTGAAATACACTCAATAAGTTTTTAATTTAACAGGATATTGCATTAATTAATTGATGCGCTGATTTATATGCTTGTAAACTACGGCAAGATTGCCGTGTGTACCTTTAAAGGGCTGTACCTTTAATAAAGGGCTGTACCTTTAAAGGGCTGTACCTTTAAAGGGACACACGGCAATCTTAAAGATTTTATGAAGCATTACAATTAGCCTCACGATTTATTAATCCAGTATTTCTTTGGCTTTAAATCTGCTTGCATTTATTTTAAATATAATTTTGAGTTTCAAATTTTCTTCGTTATTCTACCGTAGGTTTGAATATATTATTGGTGAAATGTAATCAACAGCTAGTAGTTTGCAAAAACTATTTGCTTTATACTATTCTTTTGATTAATGTTAATGAGTTTTAGTTGTATCTAATCATCACCTGCTTCCAGGTAAATCATCCAGAAACCATGGGCACAAGTCCTCATTGTTGCCGGCGATATCATCCGTCGGCAATGGCGGTTCCCCTGGATTGATATTACCCAAGCTGGAGAATAAAGTGTGTCTGGTCGGCGCATCTCAAGGTACGTGCATCGTAGAACTTTTAGAATAAGCGCTTTCGTGGTCGAGGGGTTAACGACGTTGCGTTGTTAACCCCTCGCCTCTCACCTCTGCGGGTTCGAATCCCACTTTGAGCTCAACTTGTAAGTGAGAAAGTGTCTATTCTTACGGATGGCGGGAGGTTTACAGTACTGGTTCTACACAGAATAAGTGTATGGTCTAAAATGTGCTAATGTACTTTATACCCCAGCCATTCGTAAGAATCGACACGTTCTCACTTACAAGTTGAGCTCCCAGTGGGATTTGAACCCGTAGCGATGAGAGGTGAGAAGGTTTACAACGCAACTTAGTTAACCCCTCGACAACGGAAGAGATACATCCAGTAGAGCGTCTATATTAATTTGGAAATATGTTAGAACGTTTTCGAATCTTTGAGAAGACAACATAGGTTTACTTCATTCTTTTAAACATTCTTCCCCACATAACATTATTTTACCTCTAGGCAGTTTTGCACGATTCCAGATTTTTTAGGAGAAATGCAAAAACATGATAAAATATTATTTTAAACGCGCTTTATAATAATCTTAAATTTAATAGTGGTTCAGACGCGAAACCCAGTTTAAAGATAGACCCCACACTCCGTGTTTTGTTTCGTTGAATGTTCTACATAAAGAAACTTTCAAGTTTCAAACTAGTTATTATTAACCTGGTTCTTGGCATGCGTAAAGCTAATTCAGTGAGGATGAACACAATATAGGAATATACCATATGCGTGACGCTTTGTATCACTATTTCCTTAGTCATGTCAGGGAGTATATATTGTACACAACGTATACTTACTCCCTGGTTATGTATATGATAGAGGCTATGAAGAGAAATCTTCAATATTAAAAAAATACTTACTCCCTGGTTATGTATATGATAGAGGCTATGAAGAGAAATCTTCACTATTGAAAAACCGAAAGGAAGGGAGCGTAGCGATTGACCGCGGTTTCTTAATGTTGAAGATTTCTCTTCTTATACTCTATCCGGCTTAGTGTTTAACATAGGTGTATCTATAGTCTCTATATAGGTTACGCTCTAACCTGTGAAGAACGATGGTAGTACATGTTTGATATGTATATACCAACACATACTCACCAAATAAGTTGACTAAATGTAACTGGTGTCAAGTAGAAAATAACAAATTATTTAACGATACCCGACGTCTTTGTAACGTATGTCCGACCTAACAACGAACAAACAACGGTGTATTATTTTCTAACAAAATATACATGAACAATACTTCAATATGTACTACATGAAATTAATAGAATAACAGCTTAACACAACATAAATTGTAAATTAACCTACAGAAGAAAGACAAAGAAGAGACAAGAGCCGACGTAGACACGATGAACGAAATACAGATGGAGCATATAACAATGGTAAGTAACTAAACATCAACAAATCCAACTAACATTCAACCAGCTAAACCACAGCATCAGCTAATTAAGAATAAGTGGAAATACATTCTACATTCAACACTAACAGATGATGACAGTACATCTACTGAACAAAAAAATAAACTTCCGCATTTTAAGCTGTGATTTGCATAGGGTTGACATTGTTACACTTTGTACACCAATCTAGATATAATTTCATCATTATATACTTATCACTCAATCATTCTGATCAATATTAATAATCATCGAAAACCAGAGTTAGTGTGTTGCTGCTAAAACATATTTTATTCAAATTGCGAAATCACTATATTTGTATTATAAAGGGAGGTAATCTGAAAATATTCATTCTTGAAAGCTGTATGGCGCAAAGGTGAGTGAACAGATCAGCTTACTTTCTCCGTCTTTTTGGTGCTTTTTGGTATCTTCTGTTTATTTCAATAGAACAAACCTGTCTTAAAGACATCACACCAGTATCAAAAGATCACGGACATTTTACAGCTAAAGACGATCACAAACGTGTCAATCCTCTACTGTGGAAAATATTTATTGAGGCCCTGACATAATTTTTTATAAGACTACAATGTGCAATGTTTCTTACAATTGCTAAATGTTCATTTTACTGTTTGGAATAGAAACATTAAAATATGGCAGATTAAAAAGGTAAAATCTGCAAATTCAATACTAAAAATACTGAAATTAAATCATATTGGTACTGTTACACATACAATTTATAAATAATTAAATCGGATTTAAAATTGTTTGTCTGGGCCTCATAATATAACGGTACATACCAATCTCCAATTTTGCATGAAATTCTCGTACTTCTCACAATGCATGAAAAAAACAATCATAATTATGCCCCCACTATTTCTATAGGATGGATTAGGCTGGTGGGATGTCTTTAAATCAAAATTTAAACCACAAGACCCGGAAATGCTGTTTAACCAAAACAAGGGGAATAACTTTGCGTACAAGTTTGATTCATGGAAAATTGTTTTCATGACAGTGCTGGCCTTTTAACAAAGGTATTAACATATAAGACCAAACAAAATATATTTTCCTTGTGTCTACATGTATGGGTAAAGTTGCGGAAGTTTCTTTTTTTGTTGAGTATATGTTAAATAAAATCCTAATTCTTTACAGAACATGATTAATTATAGTATACTCCCCCAACACCGTACACTTTCACGACTTTGTAAATTTATTTAAAATGGTACTCCCCGGGCGATTATTGGAATAAATATATTTGTTGTTGTTGTTTAACGTCGAAAATTTATGCGATGAATGCAAACACAATCTCCCTCGCGTCGCTCAAAATGCTATATTTAGTAAGTTCGCACACCTCAGTTAATTTCCCCATAGGGTTATTGTAAAGCCTTTTCCAACATCTGAGCTTCAAAGCAGGGCAGCAGACATTGTTGTTGGTTTAATATCTTCAGTATAGTCAAGACCAGTAATTTAAAAACAATAAAATACATAAGTTAGCCAGGTTGTTGTTTTTTCTCGCTCATGTTTATGTGGCCCCTATGGAAAATACAAAATTCATACACTATCAGCTGAATGTGTGGTGCTTAGGTCAAACACTTCTGAAATTTGAATGAAATCCCATATCAACATGGGATTTGCTGTATCGTCTGTCTTTTACACTGCAGATGTATGCTAAAGCAAAGAAAAAACAATTTTTTCAAATTAAAAATCGCCTGAAATTGAAGGAAAATAGAATTATTTTCTGATTTCCTTTTGACTCTAGGTCCGTGAGCTTTCAGGGAAGATAATACATGTGTGCGACCGTAAATCATGTGTTCTGATATGTGTTTAAAAGCAAATTCAAAAATAAGAACGTTAATTCTAAGGCCGCCATCAGTGCCACATGTTTTACCCACTTTCAACATTTTGAGTGACTTTGTATACATTCATTCGTGTTCTGTTTCCAGGTCAGCACGAGCCTCGTGCCAGACAACGACAGGATGACTGCTCTGGAAACAAACGTATCAACTCTAACAAATTGTTACCAAGACGGGGACCAGACGCATTGCACTATGATACCCAAGCTATGTTAGCGGCCGCTGCTGCCACTTTAGAAAGAACTGCACGCAATATTGGGTAAGTTCCTATTGATTTCACGTGCAACGAAACCTCTCAGTTACCAATACAATGCCCGTTTTCGACTGGGATTGCTATTCTATTGATTGATATCCTCCCTCTTGCACATCAGAGTTAAGTAAGCAATTGATTTTATTGGTCAGTCATTTTTACGTACTCAACACACAAAACGGCCGTTTTCACATCAAAAGTACTCAACGCGTTAAGATGTAGTCATCGCGTTAGGCAGGTAAAGCCAATCAAATAACAATCTCATTAAGGACTACCGGTCAGCCATCTTTGATAACAAAATCCAAAATCGATGAGATATGGTCAAGTGAATTTTTCAACGATGTACGCATTTTAGGCACGAGCAATGTCAACCATATAGTACATGACAGTAATTCGGTGTACTTCAAATTTTGGATGATGTGATAACATAGCTTGTTTTATTCAGAAATGATGTCTCGTCTGCACTCGCTGGATAAATGGACTATTTTATGGACCAGTTTATTTCACATAAAAACAAAACAACTTTGAGTAAAACTGTACCAAACTTTTCGAATATAAAGCGCACAATTTCTGCCATATAAGTATTCTTTTTAATATTATTTTTACATCAAAAGTGTTGAATTCCTGTCATGTACTATATGGTTGACATTGCACGTGCCTAAAATGAGTACATCGTTGAAAAATTCACTTGACCATACCTCATCGATTTTGGATTATTTGGATCAAAGATGGCTGACCGATTGTCCTTAAAATCAGACCCGATACTCTACTAAGGCGGAGAGCATCAAAGCGTAAATTGGATTTGATTTTAATTAGATTGGTTAAATAGAAAACTAGCTCAATGGAAAAAAGTATATCTACAGACAAAAGCCAGTACTCTTCGAAATGTTTAAATATATTATTGGTGCAAAAAATCAATAGTTAGTAATGTGTAAAAACAATTTGCATTGAACTATTATAAAAAATAATATTAATGATTACTACAAAATAATGCAGGTTATGTAGAAAACTAACGGGACGCCGCGAGTTTCAAACAAATCAAAATAAAGTGTCCCTTTATACTTGGCCAGATACTATGCCTAGGCCAGATCCTGTGTCGTGGCCAGATCCAATGTCGTGACCAGATATTTTTTTTAAATGTAGTATGACTGAGTAAATAAATAGCTCGCTACATTTTTTCAAGTTAGAAAACGAGGTTTTACTAGTAGAATTATTGCTTACACATTTGTTTTGAGTAATAAAGGGAAACTATATTTTGTTGCAATCAGGTAAGCAGCAAGTTTACAATCTCATAGCCCGCAATGAATTCTAAAAGCCCACAATGTAATATCATAACCCGCTATGCATTATCATAGCTCGCAATGTCACAGCCGCAATGCATTCTCATACCCATAATGCATTATCATTTAGTTTAATAATATTTTATTGCAAGTTTCATTATACAATACACATATATATATAAACAGTGGCATAATAAGCATGAAAAAAAGCAATTAGGTTGGACTACAAGTTATTCCAACATTAGTTACAGTCCTTCCTACAGCGTTACATGTTACGTTTATTTAACTAAAATGGCGGGGTTAACAAATAACTAACTAGATTAATTCAAATTGAAGAAAGCGAAAAACAGAAAAAAAGAAAAAAGAATATGAGAAGAATAATATCACCACGACCACAGCTGTCTCGACCAAACATCCCTGCATCGTTCCCACCCTCGCCAGCCCTGCCCATAACCTGCTCCTCAACGTCAACATCAATGCATTATCATACAGTGCAATATCATAGCCCAAAATGCATTATAATATCTCAGAATGCATTACCATAGCTTGCAATGCATTATAAAGCCCACAATACGTTATAATAGCCGAAAACGCATTATCAAGCCCATAATGCATTCTTATAGCCCAAAATGAATTCTCATAGAACACATTGCAATTCGGCATATATCGACAATCCCATTGCCCGTAATGCTTTTCGATGTATATCACAATCTCATAGCTTGCAATGCCTGTAAGTGTATATCTCAATGTCATAGCCCACAATATATTTTGGTGTATATCTCATTGTCATAGCCCGTAATGCTTTTCGGTTATATCTCAATCTTAAAGCCCACAATGCATTTCGGTGTAAATCTCAGTGTCATACCCCGCAATACATTTCCGTATATATATATCACAGTTCGCAATGCATTTCGATATATCTTAGTTTCATAGCCCTCAATGTTTTTCGATAAATATCGAAAATATGCATATTATACTTTTTATGCTTTAAATACTTTCGATGATTTACATTTTGTTCTTTTTTTTGTTTACATTTTTCCTTGACCTAAATAATAATTCCTGTGATGAATAATAACCATGTTTGGTCAGCGAACACCT
Source organism: Cyrtodaria siliqua (assembly GCA_037043455.1). Taxonomy (NCBI): domain Eukaryota; kingdom Metazoa; phylum Mollusca; class Bivalvia; order Adapedonta; family Hiatellidae; genus Cyrtodaria; species Cyrtodaria siliqua. Next base: position 64,482 of record JAWPHD010005325.1, on the reverse strand, counting down.
TCACCACAGTCCGAGATAAATCGTCAATTTCCGAGATAACTCGTCAATTTCCGAGATAACTCGACAATTTCCGTAACCGACAAATGCCTGCTTTCGTAACCTCCATGTTCAATCGGAACTCTTCGCCAATTTCCGTACTCGGGAATAGTGGCTCGGAGAGTATTGGGTGCCGCTCAATGGTTTTTTGCATCAAAATGCAGCATTTGGTTCGGTTTTCGATTGTAGCTCTCCGCAAAATAGTGCTCCTCTATATAATGTTGTATTGATGAAAATATTGCAGATTAGTGAGAGATTTTGATCAATTTCTTGATATTTTATCGCTATGACCGATAAATTATACTTTTTAACAAAATAAATCCCGTAGTTGAAATCAAGACGTTTCGGCCCCAAACAGTTCGTTCGGTCCCAAACAGTTCGATCCATATAATGACTGACAGTTTGGAAGCATTTGTTGAGTTTTCCAAATATATACTTTAATATTACGGTTGAATTGAAGGGAGAGGAGGAAGAGACATTGTAATTATGATTATATCATATTATGGGAGTGATTGTTTACCGTTTTGTCAGTCGAGAGTGATATGTCAGCTGCATGCATATATGAACTTGATATTGTATCAGTAAATCAATTAATAAAACTCTAAACAAAGAAAGTTATGACTCATGAAGTCCATACTGACGTCCATGGCGTCCAAGGTACTTGATATATTGTTAAATTACGCTTATATGGTCTGCAAGTATATATTTTTTCTCCAATCCACAGACATATTAGGGTACACCTTTGACATGAGGGTTAGTTTATTGCAAGATATAGATCTTATACATATATCATCTAGTGAAAACATTCCAGATATCATATATTTAATATAAACAATATGAAAATAGTTTATTTAACACTATTACTATGTGATCAATGATTACATCTAATGTATTTATTTTATAAGGGCTTCTTGAAGCATCAAACATTTTTAAAATGTTTAAATTTCAATCGGAGGCTCTAGTGTGTTTTACAAAAGATGGTTTACATGAGGAATAACTTTTATCAATGACATTTTAAACAAAAATGGAAATCTTTATTCATACATAGAATTGAATGAACACTATAATATAGTCCAATTTTCTTGAATATGAAGGTCTTATAACTGCTGTCAGGAATTATTTGGCAAACCTGAATATTGTGCATCTAGCCTGTAACAGCCAAACCCTATTCGTCCACTAATCCTATCCTTAATTCTACAAAATGAGAAAGGCTGTCGAAACATATATGACCATCATGATTAGAAATAATGTATATCCCAAAGCATTAAGTAAATGGAAAAATGAAGTAGTTAGTGTTCCAAACTTTGAATTTGAAAGATTATATGCCTTACCTTATAAAATAACAAAAGATCCTAAGTTACCTTGGTTCAATTTAGAATCAACCATAGGATATTTGGAACAAATTACCTTTTTGCCTAAAATGAATATTAATAATAACGATATGTGCAGCTTTTGCAAAAATACACCTGAAACTATCCAACATCTGTTTTGGAACTGTGGAACAGTAAAAGAATTCTGGTCAAAACTTCAAACTTATCTTACAGAAAAATGCAAAACAGCCGATTCGTAACTTTAACAGAAACAGATATTTTTATTTGGAAATAGTAAATTTAATACTGTTTTGAGCAAAATCATCATGCAAGCAAAACTTTACATTTATCGAAACAAGATGCAACGTCAAATGCCACATTTAAAAAGTTGAGAAACTAATCGCATATAAAAACTTTTAAAAAATGAATACGTTTGAAACCATTTGGAGTCAATACCTTGCTAGTATAGAGACAATTTACTTTGTTGATTTTTCCAGTATCAAACTGTAGCAAATAAACTTAATGTTTTCATTCTGGGACATGCAAAGCTTGGCTTACTAATTAGAAATAACATACCCTTGCTTATATCTTGATCTTCCTTAATCAACCTTCTTGTTTTTTATAGAAAAAATAATAATTTTGGAAGTTGTGTATATTAATCCTTTAAATCTATCCTAAAACATTGTCCTTTGATAATGGATTTATATACAGATATTTTACACAGCATTTTTTTTTTTTTCTCTTTCCAAAAACAAAATATGAGAAAAAATCAGTGTAGCATGAAACAATGTGTATTTTTGATACTATAACATTAAAATTATCTGTGTAAAGCAAGTCTGTATGTATTGACAATGTGGGTTTTACACCAGGTTTTGAAACAAAAAATATTTTCTTTAGGGCTGGCATGGCGCAGTCGGTAGTGCGGCGGATTTGTAACCGGAGGCCCCGGGTTCAATCCACCGTGGCACCACTGAGTTTCGTCGGTGTGTTCTTGACCAAGACACTTTTTGTTAGCCTCGTCCGACGGATTGGGACGTAAACCGGGCAGTACCGTGTATCGGTCTATCCTCCGAGCACGTTAAAGAACCATAGGAATCTATTTGATAATAAGAGTAGGGCACGGTTCTCGGATTCCTATGTATCCTCCCCCTCTCTCTGGGGCAGCTCTAAATAACCTATACTGTGTTGATGAGCCGTTAAACAACATTCCTTTCAATTCATAGATTTATTATTGTTTTTTTCCCCATAACCTAGCACTAGTCCTTCATAATAAGACTTTGCATTTTGTATACCGTATTTCACATTTTTTGTCTTTTTATTTTTTAACTTTTTTTTTATTTTGCCTAAATGCGAACAGTAGTCAATATGAAAAAATAAAGATCACAATAATGAAGATTAAACGTGAAAAAAGCTACTGTATGATATCTAAAAATGGATATATATTTACATAATTGTTATAAACTTCCATTCTTGGCATTGATCTCAGCTCTCTGAAGCGCCAATTGAAACGACGGAGCTAGTATTTTTCAACATTTCAATTAAAGACACACCCGGTTAAAATGAGATAATAAATATAATAACAGTCGTGAAAGAAAAGAACGTAGTTAGAAGAGTTTATGGATGTGTAAACGTCTTGAAAACTGGTCAACATCACATGTTAGGTTTCATCCTGTGCTAAAACGACCACTCGTTAGTCTCTGTTTGGCTACCAAGATTTAAAGGGCAAAGGTCATAGCACAAAAAGAGAAGAATATGGACAAAAGAGGGCCTCAGGGAAGATTTTTGTAAATATATGGTAAACATATTTAAAAAAGACCTATTATTGTAGCAAAATAACATTGTTTTTCATTTTAAGACCAAAGGGTAATATAATAGGGCCTTAAAGATAATGAATTGAAAAGAGGGCCTCAGGGAAGATAATTTTACTAACTGGGTCACTGTCTTCTAAGAGCATTCAGTGCATTACAATATTAGGTAAAATATTTTATAAAAGGCTCATTATTGCAAAACCAAAAGAGGGAAACGGCTTTCAAAGAAGAAAAGAGGGCCTCATGAAAGATTTTATTGCTAAATGGGCCATTGTCTTGTAATAGCTTCTTTCCCTCGTGGTCGTTTCCAGACATGCTGTAACTTATGATATTCGATTGTTTAAATTGAATTTGATTACATTGAATTAAATTCAAAATTTAGAAATACTTAAAAAAATGTTTAATCCAGCTCTTTTTCCAAACAAATTTTTACTCCCACCAGGATTTGAACCTGGGTCTTCTACCCTAAAAGGATAGACGTGTTTACCGATTACACCATAGAAGTGGTACATGTTTGTACTAAGAGCAAATGAACTAAAAAATTAAACTGAAGTTCCTAATTTCACAGCAAAGTAGTTACCGTAAACTAGATTTAGCCCTGGCAATAGGGATTCATTTTGAATTCCAAACAATTTGACGAGGGATCAACGAAGTCAATGTCACATATTTCAAATACAAGTTAAGGCAAAACTAACTGATGATAACACCATTTTAACCGATAATTTTGATCGGCAATTGGCTACTAATGACAACCCTGACGCCCATTTGTTGTGCTTATAATATAAAGCAAATATAAATATGTGCCTAATAAATACATAATTTTATATATGCAATTAATATAACATTTAAGCATGAAATGATTTAGATGTGAGTTGGCTGATGGGAGTCATCTGACAGATAGCTGGCAACATCTGTAAGATGAGGGTCATCAACATGAACCTGGTGGTTCAGTAAATCGGTTGGCTGGTTGTTTGAATGATTTACGTCATTTTTAGCACATGTTAGGCCATATATGATGATCGATATCATCCATGGTGGGGGCACACCACTTTTTCCTGGGTAGAAATAGTAGTGTATACCTTCTGCCCATCTGAAAGGACACACTTTCTTATTTATTCCAACTCGCAGTGAGAGAGGCGAGGTTTCAAACCATCCAAGCCACGGATGCAGTAAATCGGAATCAACCTTCTCAGCACATTAAACATTTATGGCACTGCTCCCCGATTCAGATGTAACCTTTCTTAATTTTTTTTGGGCCCAGTAACTTCTAGGTATGGTTATATAAAATGTGTAACCTGTTGCTATAAATACTAAAATAATTTCCTCTGCTTTAAACCTTCTACTAGATACGTATCATACGATGTATCTGTAGGCAGCATTAAAAAAAATTAGTGACTGTCCCGTTCATTTGTTTTGTACAATTTAAACAGAATTTATTAGGTGCATATAGTATATATAAACCATCACGGTCTCTTTCAGCGTAAATCCACGTATATAAATGACGTCACCGTTTCTTTCCGCCTAAATCAATATATAAATGATGTCACCGTCTCTTCCAGTGTAAATCCACATATTATAACTTCAGTGTTAATTTCAGGTTGAATTTGCATATAATAACTTCACTGTTTAATATTTCCAGGGTAAATTCACCGCATATATATATATTAACTTCAGTGTTAATTTCAGGGTAAAAATTTGCATATATAGTAATTTCAGGTGAATTCATGGACTTCTCTGTTAATTTCAGGATAAATTTGCATATATAGTAACTTCACTTATCAATTTTAGAAAAAAATAGTCAATAGAAAGAAAAAAATGAAAAAGAAAAATATAAGAATGCTTTTAAATGCATGGGTTGATATTATTTACTGTAAACAGTATCAAAGATAGAATTATAAAACGAAAAACTGCATTTTTTCTCAATTTTAAAAAAACCAAGCTTGCGACGGTATGGGTTATATTCCTAAAATATATAAAAAAAAATCCACATTTATAAATGACGTTGCTGATCCTTCAGTGTATATCCACATAACAACGTCACTGTCGCTTTCAGCGTAAATCCGCATGTTTAGAATCTTCACTGTCAATTTCTGGATAAATCTATATGTATAAATAATTTCACTGTCCCTTTTTGTGTAAATCCCACTAAATAAACAAATTCAACATCCCTTTTAGTATCAAGTCGCAGTGATAAACAATGTCACTTTCAGCATAATTCCGTCTGTACAAATGATTTCACCGTCACTGACTTTCAGTGTTAATCCACACATATTATTAATAACTTCACTGTCACTTACTAGGTTAATCCACATGTATAAATAACTTCTACTTTTTATTTTCAGTTTTAAATATATGTATTTAAATATATCAATATAACTTTAAGACCTGTTTACAGAATTTTCACAGACATATTCTAACTATCTGGGTTCCATTAATTATGGGTGGGGGTGTTCCTTGTTGTTCCAGGCAGTGTTCCCTTTATTGCGCGTTTCTTTTTCCCATATCCCCGTGCCACTAAAGCAAGTCTCCACTCCTCAAATGACGACTCTACCAGGGGTGTCATTAAGAGGCGGGGATTTCTCCCTGCTACTTTGACTGGTCTACCTGGCTACTATGAATAAAGAACAATGGCCAATTGATCAGTGTTAGTGCAGGGAAAGCCGACATCCTGGTGAACCAATTCCAGTCTGTATTTACTAAAGACGACGACCCTGCTATGCCAAACGTCTCTACCCACATTCAGGAAGACATCCCACACCTACACATCGGAGAAGAAGGGGTCCTCAAATTGTTGAAAAATATGAAAGTCAACAAAGCTGCAGGCCCGGATGAGCTCCCAAACCGTGTACTACAGGAATGCGCCACCGAAGCTGCACCAGGGGTCAGAGCAATATTCCAATGCTCGGTCGATGAAGGGCAACTCCCTAAAGATTGGAGAGACGCGTATGTAGCACGCACTCCACACTGGAACAAATTGGACGATAACAGTCTTGTCCAAGAGCATTGATTGCTTTAGAGCAGCATTGACAAAACCACAGTGATCCAGCATTTTTTCATACGCAATCCAAACCCGTTGGGTATAAGCCAGTAATGGTTTCTTCAGCGTAGTCTACAGATACAGATACTTTTACTAGTATTTTATACAATTATTAATAAAAATACCCGGCTATTCTGCTCTGGGTGCCGCTTACTTATAAAGGTAATGACACCCCTGCTCTACATATATTGGTGGGGCGCATGATCAGATCATTGATACCATGATCATGATGCCCATGGGCCATGGCATGTGCTCCCACTTTATTTAGTTTTATATGAAGAACTTAGAAGAGGTGAAACTCTTATAAATTAAGAAGCGCCCACGTTTAACGGGAATCACCATATTGCTTACCTTAGTATGAATACATTATTATATCAGGAATCTCTATGAATACTCCCTGATAAAACAAATAAATATGTACCGCATGTTCGGAACTTGACAGCAGTCGCCATTTTGTTTATCTTATAATTGAAGTGGTCGCTACTGCAGAGTTGTCGTTTCTTGAAAATAGTTCAAAATGGCGTCGAGTACTCTCCGAGTCGGAATCCCGAGTGACGGAATCCGACGAGGCAGTTCCGATTGCTCCATGTTGTGTATTGTATTTCGTAACCTCCTCTTTGTTTTTGTAAAGTGCGAATAAAACGGCTTAACGATTAACGATTGTGTTTCATTCCTCAAAGCAAACGTTATGAGGGTTAGGATACAGTTCACCTACTATCTAGTAAGCTTAGACAACTACATGCAAATATGATTATTTTAGAAAGAAGAAGACGAAGAAGAAAAAGATGGTCACCACTGTAGCATCGAACACGACCATTACGTCTTCAATGATTTCGCGGGCTATTCGCACAAGAAGTGAATCCGCGTCTCCCGTTAGAGAAGATTTGCATTTGTCACTTTCATCCCTAAATGTGTCAGAGAAAGATTCAAGTATACCTGTGAAAAAAATAGCAGTTGGTACAACCAAGCCTACAATACAAGCTAGCGTTAATTCCGAAAAAGGTTCAATCAAAGCAAAAGCAGGTTCTAGTGCTACATCGGCAAGAAATGCCAACGCAAAATCAGATCAGCGGAATGGAGACGAGAGCGTCGTTAACCACAGAAGAAGCTCAACTGAATCTGATAAACCTGCAAGAATATATGATGACATCACATATACCAGAAGTAGAAATACGTCAGCTGAAAATGAAGTTCGTAGCTCAAAAGGAGGCGTTGCTGCAGCTACAAGAACAGAGGTCAGTGTCAAATCTGATAGTAGAACACTGCATAAAGTCAAGGTATCTACCAAATCTGAATCAAGCAAAATCAGCACCGCTCAATCGGACAGTAGCATAACGAATAAAATCACGGAGTCCGTCAGACAGACAACATCCAAATATGTCAGCAGCAGAGCCACGGGACCCGCAAAACCTGCAACAACAGTAGGTGTCATTGCTGATTGCGGAATTGACATCATGAATAAAACCAGCAACAAGCATGTAATTACCAAGCATACAAGTATGACAAAGGACGTAGCAGTCAAAACTGCTAGTTCTAAGCCTGAAAGACGAACAGTCCCAAAGGCAACAAGACCCGATCAATCTACGACAAAATCGAACACTAAATCTGATAAAAGCTCTCTTAAAACAGCAAACTCAACAGGATTCAAAAAGCCTACGCCAAACAAATTTAACAGGATTGATGAACCTGGCAAAAATAAAGCAACGACCAAGAACACCGTTGGCCAATCCGATGTTACTACTCGTGACAAAAGACGAAACATATCTACAGATAACGGACGTAGTTCGAAGGTTTTGGTAAAGCCAAAAACATCTATCAAGTACAACGGTCCAAACGCAATCGCCAAACACGCTGGAAATGCAAACGCCGCACCCAAAGGTGATTGTATTCCTACCGTCTCTGTGAATGGTGAATCTGTAGCTTCGAGAACAGGCAGACCGTTATCTGGTCAGGCCACGACGCCGCCCAGAAGCGCATCAACAGAGTCCATAAGAACAGTTCTATCTGCTTCATTCTCGAAATCTAATAAATCCATAATAACGATTATATCGGTTCCCAGTTCTGAATCTTCCATCACCAAATCATCAAGACAGAGGCAAGCGTCTGTCGACTCACACGATTCCACCACCAGCTGCTCGTCTAGAACAAATTCCTCACCAAGACAGAGGCGAGTGTCCGTCGACTCACGCGATTCAACCACCAGCTGCTCGTCTAGAACAACTTGCTCGCCAAGACAGAGGCTAGGAAGTGTCGACTCAAGCGATTCTACTATCACCTGCTCATCTATAACAACTTGCTCGACTCGATCTAACACCGCCACGCCATGCAACCAGTTTAGAGTTGAAGATGTTAGCAGCAACAGCGGTCTTACGTCCAGGTCAGTATTTTACTTACTCAAATTAAACTTGAATCTGTGTGTCTACTTTCTTGTTCAAACCCTTTTTGTCACTGATACGTTATATTGTATGTTACAATTACGCAAAAGGGGATCCCTTGAAAGCAACAAACACAAACACACAAGAGATAACAGTAGAAGACTCAGTTTTATTGAATCTATTCATGAGAGGTAATGTAAAGTACAAAACCTCTCACGCCTCCTAGGACCAGCTTAAGCGATATACTACTTTAAAGCCAAAACAAGACTGGGCTTGATGATACCAAAGGACCAGTAAGTAATAACACTACTGATTTGTAGTCGGGACAACGTTTTACGGCCGCCACACAGGACTAAACAAACGCTAATGTGAATGCCAATAAATACTGAAAAGGCTGGAAGCAACAAACACAAACAACAAGATATAAAAGTATCAGACTGTCACTTGTTTTATTGAGTCTGTTCATGAGCGGTAAGGTAAAATGCAAAACCTCTCATGACTCATAGTACCGACCTAAGCGATATTCTACTTTAAACACACAAAGTCTGGGCTTGATGATCCCAAAGGACCAGTTAGTAATAACATTACTGATTTGTAGTCGGGGCAACGTTTTGCGGCCGCCACATAGAACTAAACAAACGCTATTGTGGATGCCAATAAATATTGACAACGGGATCCCGTGGAAGCAACAAACACAAATAAGAGATAAAAGTAGCGGACTCCGTTTTACTGAGTCTGTTCATGGGTTACACATGTCAATTTGAGTTTTGTTTATACAATTTCATGTATCAAAACACAACTAAACGTCTACAAAAGTCTCAAATGTGGTTCTTGCTAGCCCACTTATTCAATAATATGAAACGTTTGTAGTTGTTCAATGGCTAACAGAGTCCTACTAGTTTTAATATATAATAAAAAAGATTTAGATTTCATGAAACACATTCTCCTAAAGTAAATGAATCTGAATTATTAAAACTGATAAGTGGGTATAATATTTAAAAAAAAACGTGTGTAATATAAGAATTAAACGCTGCATCAGTTAAATTAGTATTTAGGTTGAGGATACAATTATTTATCCGTTAGTTTGAACTTAGTAAAGCGCTTATAGAATCTAGATCGACTTTCACTTTCATTAAAACTGCCTGCAAAGTTTCTTGCTTTCAAACAAAATGTTGGATGAAAATAAAGGAAGACTGTCGCATGTCTCTTTAATGTACTAGTAGTATGTCGTGTTAATCCTCCTAGCCCTGCTACATTATCTAGTGTGGATACTGCAGTCAAAATATTCGTCTTGTATTTGTGTAATTAATTTGTACAAACTTATATTGCTAGACATTCGACTGTTTGCATACATTTTTTTTTTAAATGATCAATAATTAAATCTTCCAGGTCAGATTCCGTAATGTCTAGATCTTCCGCCATCGCCGTCTCACCAAGTCAAAAGGGAGTACTCGTCGTCTCCCACAGTTCCACTGGTCCCTCACCATGTCGGAAAAGAGTGCCTTCTGACTCACATAGCTCCATTGGTGCCTCACCACCAAGTCAGAAGAGAGTGCCCATCGTCCCTTACAGCTCCATCGTTGATCAGAAAAAAGTGTCCAACGTATCTCGAGCCTCCGTAGACGCCTCGCTAAGCCAGAAACGAGTGTCCAATGTATCTCGAGCCTCCGTTGACGCCTCGCTAAGCCAGAAAAGAATGTCCGACGTATCTCGAACCTCCGTTGCCGCCTCGCTAAGCCAGAAAAGGGTGACCGACGTATCTCGAGCCTCCGTTGCCGCTTCGCTAAGCCAGAAAATGGTGTCCAACGTAGCCTCCGTCGACGCCTCACCAAGCCAGAAGAGAATGTCCACAGTCTCCCGCAGCTTAACTAACACAAGCAGATCGTCCAGTTCCGCCTCAGCTATGTCCGGTCGGCGATCTGGAAAGCAGACATGAAGAGTTTTCAGGTGACTCAATTTTATAATATCACTCATACGCAGCTTCAAAAAAAAGTTATATATTTTTCCTTCAATTTGTCACCTTTTTCGTGGCATTTATTTTCCTATTTTCTTATTTTTTAATAATGATAAAGTGTTTCATACATACAAGTGATTATTTATTGCTTATTGGTTTTGTGCAATACATGATAGAACATATATATTATATTTATTTGATAGTCGCATGATTGCGGTTTGATATTTTGCAAACAACTTTCCATAAAACATTATTATTTGCGTTTTGATCGTTTGCAAAACATCTTTCCATAAAATATAATTTGAAAGTCTATGATTGCGATTTTTTTTTTGCAAAATTAAACAACTTTCCATAAAATATTATTATTTGCTAGTCTCCTGATTGCGTTTTGTTTTTTTGTAAAACAACTTTCCATAAACTAAGATTATTTGATTATTTGATAGTCTTTTGATTGGGTTTAGATTTTTAGCAAAACAACCTTCCATAAATTTTATTATTTAATAGTCACATTTTGCATAATTTGTTTCAAATACACATCTTATACAGTATGTTTGCGAATATTGAATTGTATAAACTAACTTGTAGATTGCAAAAACTAGAGGGGTAGACGTTTAGGTATTATTACTGGAACGCAATTTCAAAAGACTGCGCACTATATCATTTAAATGACATACGATAAGTATCACACAATAGTGATGACATATTTCTAAGTTTCCATAATACTCATATTATACAGCATTTTAAATTAACCTAAAAGTGTAATACTAGTGTATAGTCGGTCATAAAATGCAGAAATTCAAAATAAAACCCATATTATTCTCAGATATGCAATATGATACTGATATTAATCCTCAGATATTCAGTATTTATATATCCCCAAATATTCAAAAGTTATCCCCAGATATTCAAAATAATACGTATATGTATCCCCAAATATTCAACATTTATCCCTAGATATTCAGTATAATACCGATATGTATCCTCAAATATTCAGTATTTATCCCTAGAAATTTATCCTCAAATATTCAACATTTCTCCCCTGATATTGACTATAATACCGACATTTAACCCCAAATATTCAATATCTATCCCCAGAATTTCAATATAATATCGATATCTATCCCCAAATATTCAACATTTATCCCCAGATATTCAAAATAATAGAGAAATTTATCCCCAAAGTTTCAACATTTATCCCCAGATATTCAATATAATACCGACATTTATCCCCAAATATTCAATATCTATCCCTTGATATTCAATATAATATCGATATATATCCCCAAATATTCAACATTTATCCCCAGATATTCAAAATAATAGCGAAATTTATCCCCAAAGTTTCTACATTTATCCCCAGATATTCAATATAATACAGATATTTATCTCCAAATATTCGACATTTATCCCCAGTCTAGATATTCAAAATAATGCTGACATTATCCCCACAATTTCTAAATTATTTCCAAGATATTCAAAATAATACCGATATTTATCTCCGGATATTCAATGAAAACATATATTTATCCCCAGATCAATAGTTATTCCAAGATATTCAATATAATACCGATATTTATCCCCAGATATTCAATATAAAACGGATATTTATCCCCAGATATTCAAATCTTTATCAAGACAGTCAATATAATACCGATATTTATCCCCAGATATTCAATATAAAACGGATATTTATCCCCAGATATTCAAATCTTTATCAAGACAGTCAATACAATACTGATATTTATCACCAGATATTCAATAAAATACCGATATTGATCCTCATACATTGAATTTAATACCGATATTATCCCCAGATATTCAATATAAAACAAATATTTATTCCCAGTTAATAAGAAATTATCTTCAGATATTCAATATAATACGATATTTATTCCCAAATATTCATTATAATACAATATCTTTAACTCCAGATATTCAATACAATAGCGTTACATTTTCCCAGATATTTAAATTAATATAAATTCCGATATTTATTCCCAGATATTCGATATAAAACAGATATTTATCCCCATATATCCAAATATTTATCCTCAGATATTCAACACAATACCGTAATATATTACCAAACATTCACTATAATACCCATATTTATTCCCCGAAATTCAATATTTTCAATACCGAAATTTAGAATCTTTAGGGGGCGGCGGGTGGGATGTGGGAGGTAGGTGGAGTTTTAAGGGGTTCTTTCATTTCTGGTAGGGGGTATGCAGGACGTGACTTACAGAACAGGATGCGACCCTCTGGCGTGCATGGAATAAGGCCGTAAGGTTGTAAGTCCCTGGCGTGGATGAAATATGCCCGTAAACTTGGCCTGCTGTAAATCAGACTCTATCCACGTGGATTACATCTTAGAATCTTTAGGGGCTGTGAGTGGGTGGGGTCGGGTTCTTTCATTCCTGGGAGGGGGTATGCAGGACGTGATTTACAGAACAGGATGCGACCCTCTGGCGTGCATGGAATAAGGCCGTAAGGTCGTAAGTCTCTGGCGTGGATGAAATATGCCCGTAAACTTGGCCTGCTGTAAATCAGACACTATCCACGTGGATTGCATCTTAGGATCTTTAGGGGTGGTGTATGGGGTCGGAGGTGGGTGTGGGTGGGAGGTATGGGTCCTTTTATTCCTGGGAGGGGGTATGCAGGACGTGATTTACAGAACAGGATGCGACCCTCTGGCGCGCATTGAATAAGGCCGTAAGGTCGTAAGTCCCTGGCGTGGATGAAATATGCCCGTAAACTTGGCCTGCTGTAAATCAGACTCTATACACGTGGATGGCATATTAGGATCTTTAGGGGCTGTGAGTGGGTGGGGTCGGGTTCTTTCATTCCTGGGAGGGGGTATGCAGAACGTGATTTACAGAACAGGATGCGACCCTCTGGCGTGCATGGAATAAGGCCGTAAGGTCGTAAGTCTCTGGCGTGGATGAAATATGCCCGTAAACTTGGCCTGCTGTAAATCAGACTCTATCCACGTGGATGGCATCTTAGGATCTATAGGGGCGGTTGGTGTGGGTAGGGTGGGGTGGGATGGGGTGGATGTAGGTGTGGGGATTGGGGAGGGTTTTATTTTTCATTCTGGGAGTGTTATGCAGTACGTAAATTACAGAAAAGGAATAATAATAATAATAATAATAATAATAATAATGACGATGATCATGATAATGTCGTTGTTCTCACTTTCTCTATCACTGTCTTTCTATCTATTTCTGTGTCTCCCTTCTGTATCTAATCGTTTCGAATGTAAGCTGTACTCTTCTCTTTCACGTGGATTCAATGCCAGTTATGGTCAGAGATAATTCCACTAGCTTTAAATACCACGTGTTGGGATAACAATACTAGAACAAATATGTCTTGAATACACTTAAATAAGTTCCAATAGTCTTGAATACAGTTAAACAAGCTTCGAATAGTCTTGCGTGCACTTACAATAGGTTCCAATAGTCTTGACTACACATAAATAAGGTTCCAATAGTCTTGAATACACTTAAATAAGGTTCCAATAGCATCGAATACATTAAATAAGGTTCAAATAGTCCCGACCACACTTAATTAAGGTTCCAATAGTTTTAACTACACTTAAAAATGTTCCAATAGTCTCGAATACACTTAAATATGGTTCCAATAGTCTCGAATACACTTAAATAAGATTCCAGTAGCCTTAACTACACTTAAATAAGGTTCCAGTAGTCTTGAATACGCTTAAATAGGGTCCAATAGTCTCTATTACACTTACATAAGGTTCCAATAGTCTCGAATATACTAAAATAAGGTTCCAGTAAAATCAAATACATTTAAATAAGGTTCCAATAGTCCCGAATGCACCTAAATAAGGTTCCAATAGCCTCGACTTTATTTAGATAAGGTTCCAGTAGTCTCTTATACACTTCATAAAGGTCCCAATTGCCTCGAATACTCTTAAATGGGTCCCAATAGTCTCGAATACATTTACATAAGGCTCCACTAGTCTTGAATACACTAAATAAGGTTCCAGCAGTCTCGACTACATTTAGATAAGTTTCTAGTAGTGCATTATTGAACACACTAAAATAAGGTTCCAATAGTCTCGACTACATTTAAATAAGATTTCAATAGTCTCGACTACATTTAGATAAGGTTCAAGTAGTGTAGTCTTGAACATACTAAAATAAGGTTTCAATAGTCTCGACTACATTTAAATAAGGTTCCAACAGTCTCGACTACATTTAAATAAGGATCCAATAGTCTCGATTATACTTAAATAAGGTTCCACTAGTCTCGACTACATTTAAATAAAGTTTCAATAGTCTCGAATATGCTTAAATAATGTTCCACTAGTCTCGACTACATTTAAATAATGTTCCAATAGTCTCTAATATACTTAAATAAGGTTTCAATAGTCTCGACTACATTTAAATAAAGTTCAAATAGTCTCAAATATACTTAAATAAGGTTCCAATAGTCTCGACTACATTTAAATAAGGTTCAAATAGTCTTGTATACACTTACGTAAGATTCCAATAGTCTCGAATATATTTAAATAAGGTTCCAGTAGTGTAGTCTGGAACACACTTACATCAGGTTCCAATAGTCTCGAATACATTAACATAAGGATCCAATATTCTCAAATACACTTAAATAAGTTTCTAATAGCCCCGAATACATTTAAACAAGGTTCCAATAGTCTTGAATACACTTACATAAGTTTCCAATAGTCTCGAATACATTTAAATAAGGTTCCAGCAGTCTTGAATACACTTAAATTAGGTTACAGTATTCTTGAATACACTTACATCAGGTTCCAGTAGTCTCGAATACATTTAAATAAGGATCCAATATTCTCAAATACACTTAAATAAGTTTCTAATAGCCCCGAATACATTTAAACAAGGTTCCAATAGTCTTGAATACACTTACATAAGTTTCCAATAGTCTCGAATACATTTAAATAAGGTTATAATAGCCCCGAATACATTTAAACAAGGTTCCAATAGTCTTGAATACATTTAAATAAGGTTCCAGCAGTCTTGAATACACTTAAATTAGGTTTCAGTAGTCTTGAATACACTAACATAAGGATCCAATAGTCTCAAATACACTTAAATAATGTTCTAATAGCCTCGAATACGTTTAAACAAGGCTCCAATAGTCTTGAATATACTTACATAAGTTTCCAAATAGTCTCGAATACATTTGAACAAGGTTCCAGTAATCTTGAATACACTTATAGTAGGTTCCAGTAGTCTTGAATACATTTACATAAGGTTCCAGTAGTCTCAAATACATTTGAATAAGGTCCCAAATGGTCTCAAATACATGTATATAAGGTTCCATTAGTCTCGACTACATTTATATAAGGTTCCAATAGTCTCGAATACACTTATATCAGGTTCCAATAGTCTCGAATATACTTATATCAGGTTCCAATAGTCTCGAATACACTTATATCAGATTCCAATAGTCTTGAATACAATTTTAACTAAAACATAAAATGTAATTGGGAGCCACGTCTGTCTGCAATCATAATAATATGAGTTTTGTTTTTCTGGCGGATAGCTGAACAATATACCAAATTTGTAGATGCTATTTGCTACATAATTATGCCTTGTACTGCAATAGTGTGGAGGCTAACCTCACTGGTCAACTGTATTATGTTTGTTCTATCATACACGTTCAAATTCACAAAAAAACACAAAAAACAACATTAATTTAATAAAAAAAAATGTCAAACAAATGTTAACCATACTTATATTTTTTTTTTATTATTTGAAGCTGCGTTAAATGTGTATATGTTATACAATTGGGTCACCAGTTGCTTGGATTGCTAAATTATTTCTTGAATATATATATTTTCTTTGTTGTCAAATCATGAATCAGTTGTAAACTATACGTATTAATATATGCTCTGCGTTAAACTTTAATTATATATTCTGTTTATATTATACACGTGTTTTCTCTTCTTATTTCCTCTGCCTGAATAACCTTGGAAATATTGTTCGGACATGCGCAATGCGCTTCGATTGAACAATACAAATATTGGAATTCCGATAGTTAACACGATGTTGTAACATTTGGCTTTTGTAGTCGGGATACCTACTTTAAACATATAATTTAATTTTATTATTGATGGTTCGTCTATAAACTAAAACTATAAACATGGCTGTAACGGCTAAACAGTTGGCTTCTGTCATGTCATTGAGTACTTGCATTATGGCTTTCTAGGCCTTTGTTGTTTATAATGATATATACATGATCATCTTTGTGTTATACTTACATAATTATATATTGCATAGTTATGCCTTCTAGTTTGTTAGAGGATATGGCCTAGAGGGTATTCCTTTATTTACACTGTCCCGTTTTTTTTTTGGTTGACGATAGAGTAGACCGTTCCAAGGCGGTAGCTCTGTTGTCAACTCTTTCATGTTTGCGATGACATATAACATGCCTTTCATTTGTCCTTATAATTGTCGATCGATGTGTGTTATTGGTTGACTATGGTCCTTGAATGCTCCATTTTCTGTTCGACTTTTATATCTAATTTTCCTGTAAAGTATTCAGTATTAATGCATTACCGATTAAAGCTTATATAAATTCGGCTCTCATCGGAATAACCGGCTTTTACTTATATATAATGCACCGCCTACTTTAGTACACATCTTTGTACGTCTCCTAGTGCGCAAATGCACATCTGTGTACGTCTCCTATAGTGCGCAAATACTTATCAATGATGGCATGCGCATTAAATGGACACACGGTAATCTTGACGTTTGAATTAACGACTCGATTTATTAATCCAGTATCATTTTTATAAAACCTGCTTGTATGTAATTACATACATTTGTAATTTTTAAAAAAATAATCTTCCTATTCTACGATAGGTTTAAATATATTACTGATGCACTAAAATCAACAGTTAGTTATATAGGAAAACAATTTGCTTTATACTATTCTTATAACTAATATTAATGATTGAACAAATGTAAGTTATGAATAAAAACTAACGGGATGCCGTGAGTTTTAAAAAGTCGAGATTACCGTGTGTCCCTTTTAAACCAAATCTAACCAGTGATTGTATATTGACTATATAGAATATATCATCACGCAGGTCACGGTTCTCCACAGCTGCATACAACACAAGAGCTTCGTTTAGTTTACAATGTTCGAAGTGACTGCATTTCCATTAAAAGTAAAACTGAAATTGAATCGGAGTTGGTTTCTAATGGTGTCTTCCTGAAACCCCCACTTTTCAAATTTTGATAAAAAAAAAGTGGGTGTTTCAGGAATTTTGCTTTTTCCAATTAACACCTTCCTACGGCCTTAGGTCAAATTATAGCTATAGTCGGTTTCTTAGGATGATTTAATAAAACAAGACAAGTTTTTTTATACATTTATATCATCTTTTTTTGGATAATTTAATGGATTTTATTTAATATTATAATGTTAACTTATAAAAATCTTCTTTTTTTACATTCCTCGTAGATTGTTGGAATAGGGGTAAGTTCATCCCGACAACGTTTGCGAATATCTCCCATGATGTTTCTAATGTAATTGTCTACGTTATTGGGCGGGTGTGTGTGGTTGTCAGTATGTTTGGTTAATCTACCATCAACTGTTGTTGCCCTTGTTCCGCATCCTTGTTGACAACATGACCAATAAATACGATCAGGTTTACGTGATTTCATCTGAAGGGAAAAGTTTGTATACAGACAGAGGAAGGACACATATCATATTGTGTATAGACAGACAGACGGACGTACTGACAGACGGACAAACATCATATTGACAGACGGACAAACATCATATCGTGTTAAGACAGACAGACGTGCAGACATTATATTATTTAAATACAGACAGACAGTCGTGCAGACATTATATTATTGCGGTGTGTTATCGTGTTAAAATAATGCGTCTTGTTTAAATAAATACCTCCCGACCCCACCATAACTTTGCTGGAGCTTCAATGAAATGTTCATGTTTAATCATTTATTGATTTTAAGTTGATTTCTAAAAGTAATTAAGTGTCATAGAACGTTATTCTACGAGTAAACTATTTACTTTGATGTTGACATGTAAAATTTACAGAAATGAAAGCCCGAGATCTAATCCCAAATAGTAATGCACTTTTATTTGAACAGTATAAATGCAAACATTGTATGTTCTATAATGACGGTACCGGTATTTAATTAGAAAATATCAGTTTAACTGTAGCTTAGAGAATTCGCAATATCATACGGGAGAAGTGTAAACAAATATGTTCAATACGACACATATAAAATTGAATTATACGTATTCATTTTCAACATGTCAACGTTAAACATACACCAGAACCGTAGACTTGCAATTGCGTCAATTTGATGTGACATAAATTAGTCTTACTGTTACTTTGAAAGAATTAAAGACTGGGTATATCATTCTGTCTGTAAAATATTGATATATGTTTAAATCAGTAAATAAAATCCTGCTAATATAAGCTTTCCCATCGCTTAATGGAATTAAGACGGGACCACGTAATTCTTAATTTCCCCCGTCTTTTACCAGAGCTGTAATATGGTTTGAGATAAGACTTTCCTGAGATAATATGATTTATCATTTGGTATAATTTAAGGAAATAAGTTCCAGAGAGCGATATCGACATCAGAACTTATTTCTATAAAATTGTAACAAGTGATCTAAAATCTGATTACATTTCAACCCGTTCGTTCGTTGGCGGCTGACATGTATTTGCCCGTGAGTAATAGTCCAACCTGTCCACTATCTAGCAGCACCCTCTTAATTGAAAGCTGTCGGAGTTGATTTCCTTCGATTTCCGTAAGCTTTCCACTCTACACACGTAATGTTAGGCGGAGCTTAGTTTTTCCTTGTAAATTGAACACTTAGTGTTATCACTTAAGGAGGTTGAATGGGAAAGAACGTGTGCTGAGAATTGTTTTTAAAATGATATTTAGAGCTTCATTTAAATACAAAATTATTAAAAGAGGTAGGTTGCTCCAGGTTTTTTGTAACTAGACGTTTTCAAGAACACGCGTGTTGTTAACTTAAAAAAAACTTAACCATGGAAGAAATAAAGTCATTGGAAATGTTCACTGTTTTTTGCATAACATAAAACAACGATTAATTTTAAATTACATACATACATAGCTTCAAAACATACACAAACAAATGTCATCCTCATTTGATTTTTTTACTTTTAAAAGTAAACATATATGGATCGTACGCTGCTCTTTTTGAAGAGCTTTGTTTCTAAATAAAATGATAATTCAAGCTAAAATAAGTATGTTCTACTACTTAACTTCATTTTTTTAAAATATGAATGCCATTTGAGCGTAGCCGGAGTGATAGTTCGGACATCTAAGATATAAACTGTATCACGGATAGTTATAGTAAGGTATACTGAATAAAGAAATAAACGTCCCCTGATGTTGATGCTGATTGTCTAAACAGGAAACAAAATGATTTAAGAATAATTAGATCGACCGCCAACAATAGTCCAAACAAAGATGTTTTTGAAAAGTTCAGTACACTTTTTTCTTAAAACATGCATTTTGGCCACACAAACAAATTAAATCTACGAAAATTACCGAAAATTGTCCGAGACAATATTCTCTATATGTTCCTTACCAAAAAAAATCACAAACAAACATAACACAGATTGTGTAGATGGCAGATTTTGATTATCAACAATCATCAAATTACCTCCCTTTAACATTTATATATCATCAATAAAAGATAATTGCTTGGCAAGTTTGAAACTGTTTAATGGGATATTTAGTACTCACTTAAGTGTGCTTACAAACATCAAACATCGTTTTATTAAAAAGATATTAAAATCTGGCCTATGGAAATACCAGCAAAGAAAGTCGGACGTTTATTGTTTTTTTGTTCAGTATATATTATTTAATTGTTGAACATTATGTACTGCACTCAGAGAAAAAAACTGAAATGGCTTTCTGCACTCAGTTGCAAAAGAAACTGGATACTTTGAAATTCTATCCTCTTTATTAAGAGACAGTCCCTTAATGATTTGACTTATTGAAAAACAAATGACAACATGATATTGGCAATGGAATGATAAAAATATGGTACCAAACATGGCATATTCATTTTGGAATTTGTCAATTTAATTCTAAAATAACTTAATACAATTAAATCTAAACAAACCTCAGTGTCCACTTTTTTTTGCGTTGCAATGTCTTTGAAAGCTAAGGGAAAAATCAGAAGTACTGTTAAATATATAATTTATTGGGCTAAAATCTTCATCAATGATTTCATTTACTTAACTGCATTTGAAAAAATAAATAACACTCATTCTTCCCGTTCTCACATTATGAAGTTTTTCTGACGCACGCACGACAAATTTCTACTAGAAACCAAAGAGCACCAGATTATAGCGCGATAAAAGTAGTACCATTTGCAAGGCTATACATGAGCAAAAGATCCGTATATTCACACAATATTGATACATATGTAAGCCGCGTTGGCACACATTCAGTGATTTTAACTTAAGTTTAAGTAATACGTTGTTTTTGAAGGGATTTGATCCTGTACAAATTAATGTACAGTGTATAATAACGTCAACAAGCGTCTACACGAGGTTGGGAGTAAAAGCCGTACCGTAACGTACATTCCGAAACATAACGAAAACAGCGGGTGCGTAGTACGGAGAATACCGAAAGTAGCAATTTATAGTTTAGTAACGAATCTAATAGAGATTATCGGTATATTATCAGTGTATGAAGGATGTATATAACGACGAACGATAATGTTTATTAATTTATTTATATCATATGTTAGAGCAATTAGAATGCATACATGAAATATATATATATCAGATGTAATTGGTAATTAGATAATAAATAAAATCCGTGCCGTACGTACATTTGAAGAGTAAGTAATTCGATTACCATGATATTAAATTGAAATCTTTTATCACATTACATCATGGTAACTATCAAAGGCCGTTCATAAATTCGCGAGTAGAAGAGATTATATAACTATGTACCACAGACATCTCTATATCAATAAATACTGAAAATGGGTCCCTTAGAAACAACAGATAAAAGTAGCAGACTCGGTTATACTGAGTATGTTCATATAATTATTTTCATCGATTCAATTCATTTCAATCTTTTATTTGGCATAACATTTACATGTTTATTGCCTAAACAAGGCGAAATACAATACAGAATATTTCAGAGAAGAGTACAATACATATAATACAGTGGAACAGTTATAATAATACGTTCTATCGATGGCAGTTTATCCCATTTTATTACCATAATCAATATTGTGTTTGAAAAGCATTTATATTTAAGAAATTTAGAACAACACATAGAAACTCTGATACCGTAACTGTTACATCAGACTTCATGTATTTGTTTTTTTTGTTTCTTTATACTTATCCTAATTCATCGAAGTTTGTTTTGTTTTAGCAATCGCCACCGAAAACGTTTTGCAGAAAGCTTAATGTTCAGACATTCAAGGGGCGATAATTTTGTCATGCATGATTGAATCTGGTTGGTTTTCGAAAGGAATCGAGATCTCATGTATACGTATGTTGTGACCAACTCATTTTACAATTATTTCCCTTTGACACTTATAAAATTTAAACACTTTTACATAACTTCACTTTTTATCACCCGCCGATTAGAGGCATATATAATTGCCGTTGTTCGTCTGTCCTTCCGTCCGGTCCCATAACTTTGGTAATGCCTCATCCGATTTCAATAATATTTTGCACAAATGTTCACCACCTTAGTACGCAAACCTGTTTTTTTCTGAGTGGCACCGTCCACCAGCACTTTGAGTGCTTTGATTGAACTAAGGCAGGCGCGCGCTCTCTTCTTTGGATGTGAAAAGCCCTGTAAAATGCCGCGGAACAGTGTGAGAAATTATTAAGTCCTAGGTTCAATTTCACTGGCAGTGGATGCAGTCTGTGTGAATTCATTGCATAAAGTGTCTTTATTCTGACAATCCTATACTTGGAGTCAATGGGGATTGATTTGGGTGTATCTTTCCTGCAAGGCCATTTCAGTTTGTACGAGTACAATTTTATGATTAGTTATTATCAGGTAGAAATTAGTATCCATTCTTCTTCAGACGTCTCTTTATGGGATTTATTTAGTTATGGTAAAACAACCCACAAAAATACAAGTAATTCGTAAACAGCAATTGAATCAGATGAACAACATCATTAACATTGAGTACACAGACCTTAGTTGTTTGGTTGCTTTGAACTTCCCTCACGTCACTAGATACCCACACAAAAAGCATTATGCAATAGTATGGTAAACGTATTTTAAAGACTAAATTCAATTATTTTCTCACTATTATATTACTAAAACATCATGGTCTAGGTTTAACTGGTTGATGCAAATCATTATGAACTGAAATCACCTGAGATTTGTGTGGGCTAATGTATTTTGATAAGGGGCGCCAGAGTATTAGCAACAAGTTAAATGAGAAAGCACCGGGGATTTCGAGATGAAAAACCGGTAAAAATGAAAGTATATTATATACTGTGTTACAAAAAGACATTATGTAGACATAGACATTGCCTAACATAAACTGGAAGCCTTTGCTGATAAAGCACTAGCATCTCGAGTGGATTAGTTTTTAGCTCTACTGTCCAAGGGCCAGCAGAGCTTATGGGATGGCGAGTTGTCCGTCGTCCGTCCGTCCGTCGTTAACTTTTGTCTCGTTAAGACGATAGGACCTTCATTTTTCATCCGATCTTTACCAAACTTTACCAGATTGTTAATATTAATGACAGCTCGGATAAATTTGAAAACCAGCCAGATCGGACTAGTAACAGCGGAGATATGACCCTTGATTTAGTTAAAACTGCTTTATTTTGCCTTGTTCAGACTATAGGGGCTTCATTTTTCATCCCATCTTTATCTTTATTTCATACACCAGCCAACCCCGTTTTCGCTTCTTGGAGAAGGGATTGACTGGGGTTATGAGTCAATACTCGGACCACGTAATGATAATTCTAGGAAACTTACTTTATCATGCAAATAAACATGTCTGCTATTAAACATCAACAAGGAAATGGGGTGGGTGGGGAGGGGCGGAGTATCGTCTGAGAAACATTTCTTCAGCTGTATACTAACACCGGGTCAAAGGTCAACGTTATTTTACCCCTTGCAATTGTATACCCTGTGTAATTTTACTTCTAACATTTATATTTAAAAAAACTGTCAAAAACATGATGAGCTGCATTTGCAAATATCAATAACATGTCCAGAATACAGTTACATCCAAAAAAATAACAGGACACTGTGCACCAAAAAAAGGTTGTAAAGAACAAAAGACTGGCACTCTTTTATATAGAACTCCTTTCGACCGCGCCAGGCGAGCATATCCGGTTGATTTAATGTAATTAAGCCTATAGGTTATACAGATGACCAGACACTGGTCAAATGGTTACAACCGGAATACGTTTTATTTCAGTCATCAATGTTCAGTTTAAATGTCCGAACGAATAGTTTGATTTTTGTCATAATGCTCGCGAATTAGATTTGTATGTTTTGGTGGTATTTCTATGTAACTATGCATTATCTGGACATACTTTGATTTCGAACCCCCAAATTAGCATACTGAAATACATATTCAATATTTCGTTGCGTAATTTTCTATAGTTAATAAAGAGCGTGCTTTCAGAAAAGATTTAATTGACAAGATGCTCATTTTCAATTCATTGTCAATCCGTTCGTGTATTTACATTATAATTTGGCAGTGCCGTTAAGTTTGAACCGATTATATTTCGTATATTCAATAAGGAACCATATGCTGTTTTTCAGTAACTCGTAGTGTGCCTTTAACTGAAACATTTCACAGATAAAACAGACTGCAATGTGTGTAATTTGTGTCACATCTTTGCTATCCGTCCAATAAGCATTGATTTACACCAGCAATAAAAGAGATAATGTCCTGGAAGATATCAACTGTAATAATGAATCGTGTTGCTTGTAATCCTGTTACTTAAGAGGGATTCATAGTTTCACACACATCTTTCATCTCTACTGAAACGCAAAAGAAACGAAACTCGGGAATTTCCGGTATATATTGTATGTACAATATGCTGCTGTTAATTGAATGTTACATGGCTGCGTAAGAGCTTTCCGTTCGGAAAAAAACACTAAAACAACACATAATACAACAAATAGTATTCCTTCAAAGTTCCATTGTTGACAGAGTACGCGTTTGGCTAAGCATGTGAACAAACTTAGGACGCAATATTTTGCAAACTCTTCGTTAAATACAGTACTGGACTGACTCAGATTTTTTAAGAGGAACTCCAACATTTATTAATTTCTTGTTACAAGGTGAAGAGTGATTAAAACGTCTAGAACATCACAGTTTTACAAAACATCAATGGATTTTTTTTTAATATTATGTGGAATTAGGGTGCAGTATATACAATATATAGCGGAAATTCCCGAGTTGTGTTTCTTTTGCGTTTCAGTATATGGTAAATTTTGAACATATAGAACCTAGTATCGCCAGTTTTAAGAACACGCTTGCATACCGTTTAACAGAATGGGAATAATTAAGTTTAAATACAGAAAATTGACAGACTGTCTTCCCCCTTTTTTCCTCGTCCATTTTCTAATACTTTCTACTTCTCTTCCTTTGAATATAGCCTTTTTCGGAGTGCATATGTGTGAAACGATACTTTGGTACTTGTATTTAAAGACTAAATGTATCACATTGATGTATATGTTACTTGTGTAATGTAAGACACCATTTATTCTTGTGCCTATATGAATTATAAGAAATAAAAATACTGAAATAAAAAAAATCGCTTCTGCCACTGTTACTACCAGATAAAGCAACCCAGATATTAGTAGGTCAAAGATATTTTACGAATAGTACATATAGGACTTGGACCGGTAACCAGAGAGGTCAAAAGTTGAAAATGGTCGTACTCGAAAGTAGTACCATAAGTGGTGTTATTTGGGACTGTGTAATTGATTTAGTACATAAAAGAGGTAAGTATATTTACTGTTGTTGTTTTGAGGATAGATTTCCGAAGATATGGGTGCAAAAAGCAAAGGAATCGGTCATCAGAGTGCTGAGTGGTACTACTTTGTATGACGTAAGATTTTAAACAAAATGAGGTGCGGTTCGGCTGTTGTTGTCAAAAAAGGTCATCTACTTTCATTTTGAGTCAAATGCTGGTGCATAGAGCAGTTATGGTCATTGTTGTTTTGCTACTTTTGTGTTTTGTCGTCACGTATATACATTTTAATGGATATTTGAAGTGTCACGGAGCATTAGGGTAAGTGTTATTCTTTGTAGAGCTAACATTACGGTCTATGTGAAAATAATGGTGGTTCAAATCCATATACATACAAAAACAACTTAAAAAAGGGTCCGTGGAAGCAACACACACAACAAGAGAGGAAAGTAGCAAAATCGATTTTATTGAGTCTGTTCATCTGAGATTATATTAGTTGCCACACCTCTCACGCCTTCTAGCACCGGCTTAAGTGCTATTCTATTTTAAAGCAAGAAATATTGGTATTGATGATCCCAAAGGACCAGTAAGTAATAACACTACTGATATTTAGTCGGGGCGATTTTTACAGCCGTCACACAGCACTAAACAAACGCCAATGTGAATGTCAATAACTACGGATTAAACACTGAAAAGTAGATCCCCTGGAAGCAACAAACACGCACATGAGAGAGGGCAGCAGACTCGGTTTTATTGAGTCTGTTCATGAGACGTACTATAGTTGCAACTCATCTCACGCACACTAGCACCGACTTCAGCGGTATTCTACTTTAAAGCTACACATATTGGGCTTAATACTTTAAACTAATTGTACTAATCACATTTACCGATTAAACTGTTGCCGTAGTATTTGCTCAAAATAAACACAGTTTAGTAAACACAATTATAGTGTGTTGGAGTTCAGCTTTCCCAAGCACCACTGTATGGTTATACCAAGTAATTGTTTGACTTCCTTGTAAAGTATTGTTATTTTATTTGCGATTGAAATCAAAATGATACGAGGTGGAAGGTTATGTTGAAGTGATAGGGTAAGACATCATCTTTTTCTCTTGCTACTTTTTTCTCCTCTTTTCTCCTCTTTTTCTATTATTTTCTTCTTACCAAAACCTAGCTTTGCACAAATATAATACATTGTATAGAAGAAATTGATACTAATATATTTATATGATAACCAAATATAAGACAAAGTTACATTAACTGGATGTCAAATATGGATTAAGAAGATTTTCAATATATGGTCCAATAATCTGTTTCTTTACTTCAAAACATTTGAAGATATACATACTTAAATTTCTGATGACATTTTAATTTCGTTACTAAATAGATGTTTTAGTGTAATCATACTTGGTCTTGTCGTGTATTTTATTTGTTTGTTTGTATGGTGTTTTACATCATTTTCAACACATGTAAGGTTATATATGACTGTCGATTTCTTTGGTGGAGGCAGACCACCCCCTTTTCCTGGATAGAACCAGTACAGTGGGATTCGAACCCGCAACGGTGAGAGGCGAAGGTTACAACGCAACGTCGTTAACCATTCGGCCACGGAGACGTGTATTGTACGTATGTCTCTAAATAAAGAACATTTTAAAATAAAATGATACTCATCTTCAAGCTTATTGCACGTATTACATTTTCTTTCTTCAATATATATATATATAGGTCTTAATAGTATGCATCATATATATAATAGTGTGTACTATGTTTATCGATTGTGAAAAATAAAAGATAACAAACTAAAAAAATGAACTCCGAGCTGCGAATGTCGAACTCCGTGTTGGGTTTGAATGTCGAACTCGCTGCTGACAAATGAATGTTGAACTCCGTGCTGTCAAATCTGTAACAAATCCGTAACAAAACGAATGTCGAACGCCGAACTACGAACTACGAGCTAACTTCTCACACCTAAAAAAAATAAGATAATTATGAAAGATGAAGATTCCAATGTCGATATCAGGACTTGATCTGAAGCAGGGGTAGAGCCACTGAGGTATTGAACATGTTCGATTATGTGGATGTTTTATTGGTCGTCAGCGGAACCATCGAATACAAATTGTGCCAATTAAAAAGTTATAAACCTCATTAAATTTAAGAATTGTTACACATTTAATCCCTTTATAATGCATTTAGTTTCCTTTATTTTTGTTTTAACTTAACTATTTACTTTACCAGAAAGCGCATAAGTCTTGTTAATCTACATATATTGTCGGGTAAAAACGTTAATAAATAATGAAAAGTTGAGTCTGAAAAATATCTACGGGTGGTTTCAGTTTACTAGTAATTCCATGGCATGTCCTACACTGTTCATGACCGATGGTTTCAGTCTCAAAACCGTTCAAGAACGAATATTTGCATTTAAATCGCATGTTTCTGTGTCTAGTCTTTCAAATAACATACGTTAGGTGGTGTTCAATTTATTTATCAACATTTGCTTGATTAAATAGCTTTCTTTTTTGGTTTGTTTGGTGTTTTACGTCATTTTCAACACATGTAAGGTTATATAACATGGCAAAAGCAAGGTCTGAATATAAATCACGGGTACTCACTTTTCAATATGAACAAGATAAAATACGTACGTGTAAGCTTATGGAAGCAAAACAGAAAAACGCTGAAGAATATTGGAATTTACTAAAATATGCATCTGCCTCAAACAAGCCAAAGAATTTAAATGCTGATAATTTCGCTTTATATTTTAAGGCAATAAACAACCCTGAAGATCCGTTTTTTCACGCCGACGAAGATGTAATTTATTTCAATGATAGATTTTTAATTACTGAAATGCAGGTTATGTTTAATGAATTAAATGTCCCAATTACTGACGCTGAGTTGCGATACGGAATATTACACTTAGGTCAAGCTCGCTCCGGCGGTCCCAACAATGTATTAAATGAATTTTTCATTCATAGTATAGATATACTTTCACCGTATTAACTAAAATAAACATTTTAACACAATTCTTGATAGTGGTTACTTTCCAGATTCTTGGAGCGAAGGATACATAGTACCCATTCATAAACATGGGGCATTAAATAACGTTGAGAACTTTAGAGGAATAACGCTATTAAGTGTATTAGGAAAACTATTTACAAGATTATTAAATACTCGATTGACTACTTCGGCAGAAGAATATTATGTATATGTAGAAGTTAGATCCTGTATGAGTACCATAGACAATGTTTTTGTCCTACATGGACTGATTAACCATATTTAAATCAAAATAAGCAACATTTTTGTGCCTTTGTAGATTTCTCAACAGCGTTTGACTATGTTGTTTGGGATAACCTTTGGTATAAGCTTATACAACTTGGGGTTAGTGGGAAAATGCTCGATGTTATAAGATCTATGTATGAAAATGTAAAATCAAAAGTTAAGTTGAAAATACATTGAGTGGTACCTTTGAATGTCACCTAGGGGTTCGTTAAGGGGAATGCCTGTCGCCTTTCCTATTTTCAATGTATCTGAATGACTTAGAAGATGAATATTATATGAAAGGTTACACCGGAGTGGATATCGGTTCCCTTAAATTGTTTTTATTACTATATGCAGATGATATCATTATATTTGCTAACACGGCCATAGAATTACAATCAGGATTGGATATATTGCATGAGTATTGTACAAGTTGGAAACTTAAAGTTAACACTGACAAGACCAAGGTAATGGTTTTCAGGAAAGGTGGAATATTGCCCAGATATTTAACATTTTATTACAATGCATTACCTATAGCAATTGTGAATACATTTTCATATTTGGGTATTATTTTTACAACGGGTGGGGCATTCACTGAAGCTCAGACAAAATTATCGGGACAAGCACAAAAAGCAATTTTTAAACTTAAAAGATATTTATCTAAATTTACAAGCATATCTACAAGGCACACGCTTGAATTGTTTGATAAATTAATTACTCCTATCTTAAACTATGGCAGTGAAGTGTCGGGCTTTGGAAAAGCCAACCAAATCGAACGTGTGCACTTACATTTTTGCAAAACATTGCTTGGTGTAAAAATATCAACTCAAAATGATTTTATCTACGGAGAATTAGGAAGGATAAATTATTATACAAGACGACTTTTCATAATCATTAAATATTGGTTGAAAATTCTAAATTCAGATAAAAGAAAATACATCTATCACATTTACATGATGATGTTGGAAGATATGATTAAACTGCCACTTAAATCGAACTGGGCGTCTTTTGTCAAAGATAGTTTAACCCGTTTAGGATTCTATGAGGTATGGTTATTACAGGGTGTAGGGGAAGTGAACATATTTGTATCTGTCTTGAAGCAACGTCTTAAAGATAATTTTGAACAAAACTGGGATGAAAGAATACACAGTTCTAGCAGAGCAATATTTTATACGTGTTTCTCAGACTTTAAATTCAAATCTTATCTAGATACTGTGAATATATATTTCTTAGCTAGTTTGAATGAGCCAACGAAATAATGTGACCCACAGGATGTGGCCATTTCCAGCAATTTGACATTATCATCAAATGGTTTTAAAGACAATTCAAGACAAACATCGATGCCAATTAACACAAAACAACATATAATAATGTTTTATTTAAAGTGTAAACAATAGAACGACGTCTACGATTGGAATCAAAATGATCTGAATTGTAATTTCATGACACAGAAATTGCACGTAAACGCTAGCAATAAGCCGAGGAAATTGCTCGCTGTTGAGACTCGTTTGTATGCAAATTAAAGCTTCAGCGCAACGTTGATTTATCATCTCAACTCTCACATGGTTTGTGACATTTTAAAGACTCATGTGGCAATCTTGAGGTATGTACTAATATCAAGCAGTAACATTAGCGCCATGATTTATTGATTGATCGAGTATCATTTTGACTTTAAACCAGCTTGCATTTCATTAAATGAAAGATTATGATATTTGGATTGTTCAAATTGTATTCGTTATTCTACTGTTGGGTTAAATATATACTGAGGGAAAAAAGTTAAGCAAGTTTTTGTTGCACCCTGGAAATAAACATTTTGTTTGTAAATCAAGAAACTACTGCCATAGACACAACTTTTTATTAAACACACATCAATAACCATTACGTGGTCCGAGTATTAACTTTCATGCCCCATTCAACCCCTTCTCCAAGAAGCGAAAACGGGGTTGACTGGGGTATGAAATAAAACCTTAATTTCGGTTTAAAACGTTTGCATCTTGTAAAATTAAAACATGTAATAGGTACTTTTAAACAGGTTATCACATTTTTTCAGTAAACAAATGTTTTTAAACGTGATTTATTGTCGAAATATCCGTTATAAAACCTGCTAATATAAGCTTTCCCATCGCTTAATGGAAATAAGGCGAGACCACGTAATGCAGTCGAACATCTTAATGACGTAACGAATAAATGAACGTAGGGGTCAAGCCCGTAACGTTCCAAAATGTCAGTATATCTTGTATACAGTATTATTTCATCTACAAAATATTCTAAACTTTTCCCCTCAGTATATTATTGGTGCAGTACAGTCAGCATATCAGTAAAATACGAAAACTATGATGGCTGATTTCTCCTGTCGTCTTGTCGTTCTGTCGTCTTTTCGCGACGAAATAAACGAAAAGACGAAAGACGACAAATGGCAGAAATCAGCCACCATAGAAAACACAGTTTGCTTTCAACTCAAAAACGATTTGCAAAAATGGCAGTTATATATATAGAATATCTTACGGGAGGCTCAGAGTTAACATCGGTCACCCGGCCTGCTTCTGATTTCTCTGCGCAATGACTTTTAGAACCAATGCCTGGGGGAAAACGGAAATTTGAAATTGTCTCTCAGGTTGGGTCGATTTTGGCGAGAACTGGGAAGATTCTATGAGACTGAAAAAAACACACGTATTTTTAAGTTAATTATACGTTTACTTCTAACTTTTAACTTGTGGGAAGCAGCAACTGACATCAAAAAGTGTGACTGGTGAATCAACAATTTTACGTTGTACTTCTACTCGCAACATGACACCATAAAGACGTCGACATTTTAAAAAGCGTAAGGAAACGCTCGAATAAAAACCACTTTTCGCCAGTTGGCGCTTTATTTGGCCGGATCTGGCCAGACCGATATCTGCAAGTTAGACATAAGCATGAAAAGGTATAGGCAGGCCGAGATTTACCGCGAGTTTAAAAAAATACCAAGATTGCTCTGTATCAAGATTGCTCTGTATCAAGATTGCTCTGTACCAAGATTGCTCTGTACCAATACCAAGATTGCTCTGTACCAAGATTGCTCTGTACCAAGATTGCTCTGTATCAAGATTGCTCTGTACCAAGATTGCTCTGTATCAAGATTGCTCTGTACCAATACCAAGATTGCTCTGTACCAAGATTGCTCTGTACCAATACCAAGATTGCTCTGTACCAAGATTGCTCTGTACCAAGATTGCTCTGTACCAATACCAAGATTGCTCTGTACCAAGATTGCTCTGTACCAAGATTGCTCTGTACCAATACCAAGATTGCTCTGTACCAAGATTGCTCTGTATCAAGATTGCTCTGTACCAATACCAAGATTGCTCTGTACCAAGATTGCTCTGTACCAAGATTGCTCTGTACCAATACCAAGATTGCTCTGTACCAAGATTGCTCTGTACCAATACCAAGATTGCTCTGTACCAAGATTGCTCTGTATCAAGATTGCTCTGTACCAATACCAAGATTGCTCTGTACCAAGATTGCTCTGTACCAAGATTGCTCTGTACCAAGATTGCTCTGTATCCCTTTCAGTGAAGTTGCAGTGGTAAGACAACGTATCATCTAAATATTTATTACGACTTATAAGGCAAAGAAAGGGCGAGATATTTGTAAATATTTAATATTCGTGAATAGAAGCACGGTAAAATCATTCGATAATTGTCTGGACTCACGCCCTGTTTAGTGTGTAACCATGTTATCTATTTAGTTCGCTACATATCAGCACGATACACAACGTACTCCAGTTGTTTATCTTCTCCCTGGCGCCTAGTTAAAAACACTTACCTTTGATCAAACTCGACGAAACTGTAGTTAAACATGAATTGAATTGTTGTGTAACATGTTTAACGGCTCATCAACACGTCATAGTTTATTTAGTGAAGGAAACAGAAAGAGGCAAGAAAACCGGAATCCAGGAGAATTGGCATACTCTCTCTCTAATGGAATGAATTCATGTCGTTATACATAGGAACCATGTACATATGGTTCATAATAAACATATGAACTATATACACATGGTTCCCTGTGAATAGACTCCGATACACTGGACCGCCCCGTTCGTATCCAATATGTGACATGTAACTACCTATATTCTGTATGTAGATCATAACAATTTAAATTTGACAACAAACGTTCATTTGTATGGTGGCATATTTCTGCCACGAGATAGCTAGATAATTTATCGTGTATTTTTCGCGATAATGTTACTTTTTCTCTTTAATTTTCAACAGTTGTATCTAACAAAACTTGCTTCGATACTGCCCACTTCTGTCATCACTTTAGCATAATAGTTTACATTTGAAATTTGGTTTTCGTAATAATTCTGACTAATTATCACGAAAATTCACGTTACTATCTCATAAATATTTATAGTTAACTCAATAACAGTATTTATCGCGAAACCATAGCTATCATGGTCAGTATTATCGCGTCATTTAACAAGATAACTGAGAGATTTTCGTGAAAATTCAATCACTATCTCGAAGAAAGCATGATACGGGTTTCGTGATAATTCTCTAGAAACCAGAATCATGATGGCAGAAGTGGGCATTAGCGTGGCATTTAACATGATAACTTAAAGAATTTGAGATAATTTTATCTTAAAATTTTATAAGATTTTCGCGAAAATTCATTATTATCTCGGAAAATACATGCTACTATCTCGATATAATCATGATAATTATCTAGCTATCTCGTGGCAGAAATATGCCACCATACATTTGTGCTGACTATTTTTGATACATTATACCGTCTTTTGCTGATTTAAATAACTTGAAGCAAACTTTCGTATTTGACATTATAAGCTTTATGTAGACGTCTTTTTATATTAATCAGTCAAACAGCTTGTTACAATTCATCGTTGACCTCAAAAATGCAGCTGTCAGCAATTTGCTACTATACAATGGCATATCATATCTTAACATGCTTGACATATCTTGCTTTTATTCGATGTCATATCTTGCCTTTTATTCATCTTTGTAAGTATTGCTTGTTTCTATGCGTGTTTTCGATTGACTGTGATTATATCTACTTTCATTAGTATTAAATGTTAAAAGAAATACATAATTATAACGTGATGACAGTTAAATACTGTGTAAATAAGAAAGCTTTCACAAACTATTGCTGAGTTGGCACTAACTCACTTTATATAATATCCATCTATAATGTGCTTTGGAATATAATTGGTTGAAAAACGTCAATATACTCTGGCAATGAATTTTAAGGCAATTACTCTATGCATGTAAGATTAAAGTAATTTGGAAATCTATATTTTATCAAGTTAGATGATGTTTGCTTTCTATCAAGAAATGTTCATATGATGTTTTAGAGTTAAATGTGTCAATTGATACTACTACAAACAGGGTGGCCATTCACCTTTAAAGCTAAAGCTGCTTAGTTTGTTAACGGATATAGCCTGGTGGGGTAGTCTTTATTTTTACTGTCCCTTGTTATTGGGATAAAAAAAAAGTTTAAAGTAGCTATCCAGCCAACAACAGCCAAATTTTACAACATAATATAATTATGTGTTTAAACCTACTGACTACGTAACGTCGATATTTTGAGAATAAAAAAATCGATAGACACAGCATCAACAGCTTTAACCATGTTAACCAGCCAGGCCAAACCCTAAAAACGGAGCGTCGAATTAAGGTTTACCACCACCAATTACATGTAAACATCCGAGGTGTAGTCGAATGTAGTTCCTATATTAAAATGTAATCCCTCCTTTTTTTGATGGAAATGGGCATTATAAGTAGGGTAAAACTGCCCATTTCTATTCAGTTGTATGGTTGTATGTATAAGAAGCGTATTAATAGATTGTATTGTATCAGATGAACATTTTCGAAATTTCGACTCTGTGCCTGCACTTTGTGAGCAACTATCAATGAAAACAGCTGTACCCTTGACCTGTTTAGTAAACAAACAAGTACTTTCTTACATGTCTTGTGACCCCACATTTTCTAGTGATTTTTCAAGCGAAAAATTAGTTTTCTATAAGAAAATTACACCGCTGCATTGTCATACTTGAGTTGAAGTTGCAGCAAATCATTAATATGTGTCAGTTTAACATTGGTGTCAAATGGGGAAAATTATTAGTTGTTTCATACCTTATTAGTTACCAACTAATATTCAATCGTGGGTGTTTTAAAAATCCGTGAAAGAACTATACGTTTAATCGGCACATATACATTATTATATGAATTGAACACCTGGATAGCGTTTTGATAAGCGATAATGTTCTTATTTAGCGGGTTAGTTTCTTTAAGCGTGGGATGCGGTGCACCCTAAAATCTGGTTTAAAGCCCCCACCGGCCTTTTTATCACTGATCGTTCTAACTTGGTATCCCTATTGTCAAACACATTGTTTCGTCACCTTGCCTCTTCCGTGGTATTGTTGTTTGTTTTGTTTTTGGTTCATTGTCTTCTGTGAAACCTAATTTCCTGTTCGACGTGTGTGCATATACCTACTTCAGTTCATCCACTCAAAACACTTGCTGCACATGAACTGCAGCTATTTTAAAATGTTATGACAGAATTTCCATTAAAATTGATGAACACTAGGACTCAGATTAAATTTTTAACGAAGAATGAACGCATTTACTGATCAATGGGCGTAACTACTGTTTTCATCAAACTTTTGTATTCCTACAAGGCGTACCATTGTGATTTAATACGTGTTTATTTGCATGTCTCTTATCCCCGCCATAACTCGCCTGGAGCTACAAGGAATGTTCATTTAACAATCATGTATTGATTTTTTGTTTTAATTTCAGAAAGATATTCAGTGTTATTCAGCGACACAGCACGTCATTCTACAACTAATCTATTTACTTTGATGTTGACATTTTCAATTTATAGAAACGAAAGCACGCTACCTAATACAGTATTGTTCTGAACATTTATTTGAACAAGATTAACGCTTTCTATTGAAACATATTTATTGAAATGTCTACCTGAACTTTCGTAACATTATCATGCTGGAGTGGATTTGTACCACTTGTAGTAGTGCTGTTGGGCACAATCTGGGACGTTCATTCAAGTACAAACAAGCAATGTTTTACGTAAGCGTAAAATAGCTACCGGGAAAAATAGCATTATGTCTGGGTAGAAACTGGAAACAAAAGTTGAAATAATTATAGATCAAGTCACGGTGTTTAAAAACATGTTGAAAAAGCATTTGAGACATTATTGGGTTTTCAAGTAGACGTCTTACCTGACACATTCTTTCCCATTTCTTCCACCAGTTCGTCTAATCGCACCGCTCTTTCTTAATACCTTGATACAACTTTGTAACACGACGTCCTATAGAAGTAAAGCCGCAGGCCTAGACGAAATTAACAACAAAGTACTAAAATAACTTTCCAAACAACTCGCAACTCCCTTGTGCAATCGTTTTAATCGCTCACTTCGACTCTGCAAAGTCCCAACTAGGTGGAGGTAAGCGTATGTTACCGCTGTTTTAAGAAAAATGACCCTTCCGATGTTGCTAATTATCGGCCGATTTCGCTCCTATCAACGATAGATAACATTTTGGAAAAACTGATCCACAAGCATCTAGAAATTTACAGAACAACGACGCATTTTAAATAATACCCTAAGGACATTGGGCATACTTAATGTAAACACTACCCAAGTTTTAGAGGGCATTCCTCAAACATCTAAATGAAACAAATATTTCAATTTTCAAATCTGTACAAAACTATTCGAAATGAACTAACCTCGAATACATATTGCCTATCCGGGCGATCAAAACGAGAAAAACACACAACAAACTCTCTTCATCCATTTTTATTATTATTTGAAATTCCTTAACTAAAAGCCAAACTATTTTAATATTTCTATTGGTTCATGATTGTATAGACTTCTGAATATCTTCGTTTCATAACATTATGTAATTATGGTAACGGATTGATATATACTAAAAGCTTTTTTCCGAATCCACGTTTTCAAATTGTGTTAAATTCATTATAATATTTTGTAACAGTAACAACTGTATACATCCGAGAATAAAATATTGTTTAAACTAAGTACACATCAGCAGAGAAATCCGCCTCGATAGTATGTTGATTTAAGTCTATCTATGCTCTCTAGGCGTATTCAAGTAATTTCAAAAACTTGTTCGACATGCTTTCTAAAGTTTTTAAGTTTGTATTTTGCTTCCAGGACAGTTGTTCACATTTACGGGGTGCCTGTGTATTATAACACTAATAAACTGTTCACTCTTACGTGTGCAATACACTGCGTTACGAAAGTGAAAACCTCAAAGAAACTCTTCACTGCTAACATCACCATGTGCAATTATGAACATATAAGCCATGTAAGAAACATGTTCTATCACAGGAAACATATCTAGGCATGAAATTCTTATGTTTACATATGTTATACATATGCATTCCACATATGTATTTCATATGAAAGTAACACATATGTAATACGTATGAAAATATATTTTACTAAAAAATATTAAAAATAAAAAAGGATGTTAAACCATTTTATACAATATTCTACCATTTTTTTTTAAAAACATACTTCATGTATTTCAGGTATAAGAATTTCATATGAAATACATATGTATACATTTCATATGTGGTACAGGTGCATTATTTTAACACGAAACATAAACGAGAAACATATGTAACACATATATAAATAACATGATATATATATATGAAAGAAACATGTAAATAATAAGAAAGTAATACATATGTGGCATTTCGTGTCACCACATATTTCCTGTGTACCCTTGGTTTTAAAATCAGATCAGTAGTATTCAAAACCAATGGAGTCAGCTATCATATTTCTCGTTCTTGCTATATATCTGCTAGTGTTTATAATATTTGACCTAACACATTATTCATGAATTTGCGTCACACTTAATTTGCGTCATCCTAAGTTATAACCACAATTAGTTTGTGTTATTACAGTCAAGATAAAGCGTATATTAACATTCACTATATGTACACTAACATGTGTATATATAGAGAATATTATGTCAGTGCCTTTTACTATCAAGTTTATTAGGCGAGGCTTAGAAAACGAAGAATGGCGACGCTCTGCCGAGCCATTCTTCGTTTTCGTGCTGAGCCTAATAAACTTGATAGTAAAAGGCACTGACATAATATTCTATTTATCATGTAGATTATCCACATTTTTTGTATGAATTACTATTATTACCTATTTCTCAGAGTGTTACGCTTATCGAGGACGCCGCCATGTTGCTGTTTTTTTTTTTTATGACGGCAGGCAACGTTACGTACAATAAACGCCGAGGGATTCCGCATTGATTTGCTCTATTGGTCATTGCCTATTAAAGCAAAATTTAATAGGTCACCCCTTTATTAGGCAGAAAAGTGCATATCTGCTTGATAAATCAATTTATAGTCGTAATAGTACAGTGTGTTATGATGGTTTATAAAACACATACTTGGAAACAATAAGGTGTTAAAGTAGCATATAAAACATTTACATAATTAAAAAAAATTCTATATGGGGAAACTCAACGTTTGAGTCTCAAAAGATGTAGATTGAAATCTGTACGACTTTTGTAAACGGTCTTATCCACATAAAATCAATTTAAGATAACCAGTAGGCAATAAATCAGTAGGCCTTATTGCACACTGACCGTTCCAATTCGGTAACCCTTGCTTCACCGCTCTTTGTGTTGTGTCAAGTCTGTAACCACGGCTTCACCGCTTCACCGCTCTGTGTGTTGTGTCAAGTCGGTAACCATGGCTTCACCGCTATTTGTGTTGCGTCAAGTCGGTAACCACGGCTTCACCGCTTCACCGCTTTGTGTGTTGTGTCAAGTCGGTAACCATGGCTTCACCGCTATTTGTGTTGCGTCAAGTCGGTAACCATGGCTTCACTGCTCTTTGTGTTGTGAATTGTCCTTTTTACTGCATATTTAATTTACGCTTTGTTTGTGGTACAGTGTGGACCTACGATGCAATTGCGTTTGGATGCTGAAATATCTATAGGACCATTTTTTTCTCATTTTAAATGTAAATTAACAAAGTACAAGAATTGAGTTAAAGTCGTCATAATAACCTTCTTTTGGTAGGAACATGCTGTTGTTAGTAATGTAAATGTAGAGATGTGTGAAGTTTTAAAGCTCTACGCCTAATGGTGTCTGCGACATTAACCAGAACAGATTGTAGAACTCGGGCAAAAGTAAGTTATG
This sequence comes from Cyrtodaria siliqua, assembly GCA_037043455.1. NCBI lineage: Eukaryota > Metazoa > Mollusca > Bivalvia > Adapedonta > Hiatellidae > Cyrtodaria > Cyrtodaria siliqua. The sequence goes on along the minus strand of JAWPHD010005325.1, from coordinate 25,553 downwards.
GCCATTCACACTGACCTGTTTTTGGTAGAAAATATACATGTATGACGTTTGAAAGTTCTACGGTTCCAGAGTCTAAAACGACTTGATATGTGAAAATAGTTTTTGGACTGACGGAAACATGTGTCATTGTATACCCGCTCCAAATTTGTGGCGACAAATTAAAATTATAAAATGTTGATATAAAATAAATTGTATAGAATCAAACTGACTAATGTCCAATATCGAAATATTGTATTTTCTTCTATATCATGAAGGCGCCGTGCCCAGTGTATACCACGCTGTGACCGAAAATAACGGATTCAAGCCTATTCGGCGCAGCTGGGATTCTTTAGTGTGTTCCCTGGAATCATTTTGCAACGCACTACATGCTTGGTGGTGGACCCATCTGCAATCTTGTCTTGTCGTGCCCTCAATGGTTTATTCTCTTGTTGCTCTGGTTTCTGAAAAGTCATTGAGTACCTTCTTGGTGGCTTTCTATGCTATTGTTTTTTTGTATTTATATACACAAGCTTCTTTGTGCTATACTTATATTGCCTATCAATGCTGCCTTGTTTGTTAGAGAATAGTTCATGGCGGGGATTTCTTTATTTACACTGTCCCGTTGTATTGGGATGAAGTAGGGTAAGTGTGAGGTTTGTTGCACCCTTGAAACTGGTTTAAACCCAAAGCCGCCTTTTATGCCACTGACTGTTCCAAGGCGGTAGCCCTATTGTCAGCCATTGTTTGTGAAGTCTTATGCCTTTATTCCTTATTAAAATTGTCATTCATGTTTGTCGTTTTGCTTGTTTTGGGGTTTACTGTGTTCTGTGATCGACTTTTATACTTATTTTAAACCCCAGCCTCGTCTGTCAGATGGGGGTGTATACCTGCGGTCAGCCTCGTCTGTCAGATGGGGGTGTATACCTGGGGTCAGCCTCGTCTGTCAGATAGGGGTATATACCTGGGTCAGCCTCGTCTGTCAGAAAGTGGTGTATACCTGGCGGTCAGCCTCGTCTGTCAGATAGGGGTATATACCTGGCGGTAAGCCTCGTCTGTCAGATAGGGTATATACCTGGCGGTCAGCCTCGTCTGTCAGATAGGGGTGTATACCTGGGGTCAGCCTCCTCTGTCAGATAGGGTATATACCTGGCGGTCAGCCTCGTCTGTCAGATAGGGGTGTATACCTGGAGTCAGCCTCGTCTGTCATATGGGGGTGTATACCTGGGGTCAGCCTCGTCTGTCAGATGGGGTGTATACCTGGGATCAGCCTCGTCTGTCAGATGGGGATGTATGCCTTGGGTCAGCCTCGTCTGTCAGATGGGGTGTATACCTTGGGTCAGCCTCGTCTGTCAGATAGGGGTGTATACCTGGGGTCAGCCTCGTCTGTCAGATGGGGATGTATACCTGGGGCCAGCCTCGTCTGTCAGATAGGGTATATACCTGGCGGTCAGCCTCGTCTGTCAGATAGGGTGGTATACCTGGGGTCAGCCTCGTCTGTCAGATAGGGGTGTATACCTGGGGTCAGCCTCGTCTGTCAGATAGGGGTGTATACCTGGGGTCAGCCTCGTCTGTCAGATAGGGGTATATACCTGGGGTCAGCCTCGTCTGTCAGATAGGGTTGTATACCTGGTGGCAGTATCAAAATTAAATAACCGTAATAATAAATTCAACAAGTAGGGCATGGTTCCTTTCCGTCTTTCCCGTCTTTCCGGGGCGGCTCTAATTAAGCTAAATTAATGTATTTGACGAGCCGTTAAACAACAATTCAGTGCGATGTCGTATCTAGTTTAACCGCCGCTATCCAGAACTAATTTATAGTCAGCTCGAGGTACATTATTCCACCAGCGTACGTCCCTAAGGGATTCTATGCAAAGATGATATAGAGAAGTGTTTAAACGAACTGTAGCTGTCATTCTATTGGGTTTACTGACGCTTCATTTTTTTCTAGTCTCAAGAGGAGTGGGACTGTTTGATATAATGTACTGTTTTAGCTCACCCTTAGCTCAAGTGAGCTATTATGACCCTATGTTGACCGTCATACGAACATCAGTTATCTTTTGTTTAGGCGACCTCTACCCAGAATTCACTTGACCGACTTTGATAAACGATCACATATCTATTACTTTCAAATTGCTAAATTAATCTAATTTGTACGAATTAGGTGAACGCGACGTCACATCTTATATGATTGCCATTACTATGAAAGTAAGAAATGTTTTCTTTAAAAATGACCACTAATCTAAGACTATGAAATGGGTAAAAATGAAGTACACAGGGAATTTGTTTTTTGCCCTGCCCGGCGAGAAACATTTTTACATCAACTCGAAAAGAATCTTCTCTTAAACAGCAAAGCAAAGAGCTCTCATATATTACGTACAGCATTAGCTGATCGTCCTCTACCAAGTTTGTTCTTATGTCGAGCCTGTGTTGTCAAATTTTGCCCATCTCCAATAGTAGATATAAACATCGAACAGGAAACGTAGCATTCAAGGACGACAGTCAACCACAAACACACAAACAAAGAACAACTATATATATATACAGATGAATAAAAGGAAGACATCACAGACACACAAAGGTTGACAATAGGGCTACCGCCTTGAAACGGTCAGTGGCAAAAAAGGCCGCTAATGGGTTTAAACCAGATTCTTGGGCGCACCAAACCTCACTATTACCTGTTGTCATCCCAATAAACGGGATTGTGTAAATAAAATATCCCCGCCATGTTATAATCTCTAACAAGCAAGGCAGCATTAATAGGCAATATAAGTAAAACCCATAAATGACCATGTATATATAATATAAAAAAACAGAAGCCTAGAAAGCCACATGACTTGACAGAAGCCAGAGCAACAAGAGAACAAACCGTTAAGTGTACGACAAGACAAGATTAAGGGTACGACAAGACAAGTCACAGTTTTACAAAGAGTTACATATGAACATGTTGAAATACTTAACCAGTGAGTATTCTTTTTCTCTTAAACTTCAAAAGCTAGAGTAATATTACATTTGCGATTAGTCGTCTATAACGTGTGGTCACACGTTTAACATAGACTTATATAAATAAATACCGAAAAGTGGATCCCTTAGAAGCATCGAACACAAACAAGAGAGAAAAGTAGCAGACTCTGTTTGACTGAGTCTGTTCATGAGAGGTAATATAAAGTACAACACATTTCCCACCGCCCCCCACCCCCAGCTCTCCCCCACCCCTCTAGCACCGGTTTAAGAGGATTTCTATTTTAAAGCTACATAGATGTACGCGGAATACTTAACACTATTTGCAGCACAGGGTTAAGGAAAATTATAACAACAATAACACCTCTGCCCTGAAACCACAAGAGCTATGGTTCTCAAAAGTCAGTAGAATTTGCTTATGGTACACTACCAAGGATATGCAAAGATCAGTTGGGTTGAATTTGCCATATGTTTTACATATTTTACATAGACATGTTTAGAGAAAACTATTGGAAACTAACTTTCGTTGAAACCACAAGATATAGACCATTTATATATTGCATTATCGAAGTAACCTTCACAAAAAAGGCAAATATTGAAAAAAGACAGAACGTCCTCAATTCAAACATTTAAATCTAAACTGAGGGCGAATTTATAAGCAAAACGGCTAAAAGATGTAACTTCCCAAGAAAATTGAGTAATAATAATTCTTTAATGATACCTAAAATTGCAAAAAAAACTTGTTCAGTTAAACTTAAATAAAACATTTGCCGTGTCATCGAACAATATAGAGCAGGTTCAAAGCCAAACGAGATTAGGCCGATATCAGGGCATTATAATAGAACATAGAATATTAAACAACATCAGGAATAATGGTTACAGAAAATCACTTTTTATAATTCTGTGAGAGACTCTTGAATTGACTGAATTATTACATAAATGAGCAAAATCGTGCGTAGACATAGCTACTGAGGCAGACGACTGAAAGTGCTTTAATTTGATGAAAAATTATATGTTTAAAAAACGGGACAGTTTATGATGGCTGCCACAAACAATCGTTCAACTTATTTGTACTGTAATAATTGCTTGGTTGATTATTTACCGTGTTTACTGTCTAGCTATTTAATTGGTGGTTTCATGCCAAATTGCATAACAATGAAATTAATAGCTATGCTACCGTAAGTTTTGTATTTTACAGAATAGAACAGATATTACAACGTTTGGATAATATGACAATTTATCTTTTTCATTTTCATTAATACGGTTGTTAATTGTAATTGAATTGTATAATCAATTGTGCATTTGATAATGTGAACAATACGTCTCGTTAGGCTCGGTATTCGAATAATGAGGTATTTAATATTGACTGTATTAGTCTCAATCTGTAGCATGGTCACTGAATTTTCCTTTGTATTTTCACAGGTGTAAATTGCTTAATTGAAAATAACGCCTGTCTGGATTAAATGGTGTACTCTAACTACCAGTTATTGGAAGTTAGAGTATGAAGGTTGATGAAATGGACATGCTACAAAACGAATAGAGTATGGTCGCATCTCGTTAACATCGAAGTGGGCGAAGGAAAGCAACCAACTCGGTGAGACCATACTCTATCTATAACATATCAGCCTTTGTGTGATCTATCAACATCGGAAGTTCAAGGGTTTGGCGGTTTCCTGACCACTTTACACGATTATTCAGAAATTTGGTAGACCAAAATACTACACTTGAGTATATTGCAACGCACTTCATGCATAGTAAACACTGCGCTTCCTTTTATCTTGTGCGGTGACTTGACAACCTCGTGGGACTCTATGATTTCACCTTCTGAAACTCTGAAAACGAAAGTAGGTGCGTGAATTTTTCTCATTGGCTGCAACTGTTGCGGTTGTTCAGTACAGGTATGGCTACATCCTTAGGTGTTTCTAATCATGTGTTTTCGTGTATCCCTACGACAACATTTAAGCGTATCCTTAGCTTGTTTCTCTGGATATTGTCCTTTTAATGCGATGTAATTTTTATTTACATTGTCTTGTCAATTCAGGGTCAGCATAATAGCGAGGATGTGTACACATACAATCCAGTAGGCCGTATAGCATACTCGGTGACCATATCTTCACCACTCTTTGCGTTGTGCAATGTCACGTTCATTGGATATTTATTTTCTTGTTTGATTTATTTTGCGATACAGTGCGGACGTACGATACCATTGCGTTTGGATGACACTTTCTGGTCCCAGTTTTGATTATAAGAATATTTCCAATACGAGGTATAATTGTTTTTATCGGAAACGAGGCTATTATTGTATAATATTGTATTTAAATGATACCGAGTGTCGGACGGCGACTCGAAACAATTCACAGGTGACAGAAGGTGTGGGTTGCTGAGGTGGTAAAGCGTGCTCAGATACTCACACAACCTAGCACCCAACACGCTATCCTATCCACGATTGATTCTTTTTTCTTGTTTACGTTGCTAACTACTAACGTTTTTCATGTTTATTTACACAATGGCGTCAAGCAACTTCAACGCGTGCCTTTTATTCCCCCCTCCCCCCCCCACCCCCACCCCCACGTTTCTTTATGTCTTACTGTTTAAGGTAAAATTAAATTACGAATGAAGTTTAAATGTGTTTGTGTATGTTTTGACAGATACGAATGTATATAATTTTAACAAAAAAGTTATTGGGGGAAAATGTGAAAATGAAGTTTGGAGTTAGAAATACGTGTCTTCATTAAAGACATCTAGTGGTGCAAAAAAAGTGCGATAACCTGTCCTTTTTTTGATAATATTGTATTTAAATGATACCGAGTGTCGGACGGCGACTCGAAACAATTCACAGGTGACAGAAGGTGTGGGTTGCTGAGGTGGTAAAGCGTGCTCAGATACTCACACAACCTAGCACCCAACACGATATCCTACCCAAAGTATTCACACAATCTTCCTCTGAACACGCACTCCTATCCCAGCTATCCACACCTCACCAAGCACGCTATCCTACCCAAAGTACTAATACCTCCTAACATCGAGCACGCTATCCTACCAAAATTATAAGTGTCTCTTACCACTGAGCACGCTATCCTACCCAAGCAATTCATAGCACGCTATCCTACCTAAGTAACTCACGCCTCCTAACACCAAGCAAGCTATCCTACACCAGCTACAAACAACTGATATCATGCCCTAGCTACCCACATCTAGCGTCGAGCACGTTATCATGCCCCAGTTGTTCACATCTTGCACCAAGTGCCCGGCTTCTGCACATCATATCACCGAGAACGCTAGCCTACCTATCTACCCACATGTCCTAGCATCGAACACGCTGGCATTCCCCAGTTATTCACAGCTCCTAGCACCAAACACGCTATCATGTCCAAGCAATCAACATGTGAGGAATCGAGCATGAACGCTATGCTACCACAGCTAACCACACCTCCTAGCACTTGTGAGTTGTTTCTAATCGCGGTCCGATACTCGGATGAACGAAGGCGTACTCCACATGACCTGGCGGATTTTTGTCTTTTCGCACGGCATTTTGACTATTTTTTTGTCATCTTTTCGCCTGGCGTTACTTTCGCCCGGCGTTTTTCCGTTATTTCGCTTGGCCTCTTTTCGTCTTTTCGTTATTTCGCCCGGCGTAGAATTACGTTTTATAAAACGTTCAAACGTTGACAATATGCAAATACTCTCGAAACACAAACTTAGCGATTATTGTTCCTGACTACAAATCAGTAGTAGTAGTGTTAGTACTTATTGGCCCTTGGGGATCATCAAGAACAATCTTTGCGGCTTTAAAATAGAATACCGCTTAAGCCGGTACTAGTGGCGTGAGAGGTGTTGCACCTTATATTACCTCTCATGACTCAGTAAAACCGAGTTTGCTACTTTTCTCTCTTCTTTGCGTTGAATGCTTCCAAGCGATCCCCTTTTCAGAATTAATTGAATTGTCAAGTCTCGATTAGCTAAACTCTTGTCTTGGCTCTACTTTGATGCTACAGATCCAGTTTTACAAATTAACGTAGGCTAGATTCTTATATGATAATTCGTTTTATTCAAAGCAATATTTTAATTATTCTATGTCTTGGAATAGCGGCACTGGTAGCGCCGTGAATAAGGCATTGCACTTTAAATCTACATACTTCTTCCCTGCATGGGTTTGATCCACAGCAGAGGTATGTCTGATGTAAACTTTCATCCGTTTTATCATCTCCTTCTGAGGTTGCTCACCCAAAACAATCTATAAATAATACGTATTACGTAAAAAATACGTCTACGTACTTAAAACGCCAAAAATGAACGGCTCTCCTACATGGTTGTTAATGTATTACTTTCAGGGTCGGGGCCGTGGCAGACAGACATCTTTATCTGCTGAAGCGTTTTTGTTTGTATAAAACAATATAAGTATTGCAATTCCTCCTTTTCCATAAACCCTATCAAGCTCGTTTGAGACAGACATGACAGTTCGTGCGGTCAAGTGGCAAACCATGCGCGTTAGAGAGACACTTATTGGATAACATTAGCCTGCGTCGGCAGCACAGTGTCACATTATATCGGATGGTTAACACTGTTTGTGTACTTATTGTATACTTAATCTTCAATAAGAGTACACTCGTAGTAAGGTCATTCTTGGTAAAATACATTGACAATAAATGAAGCTTTTTATATTCTCTCCAAATAACGGCTTCCACAGCTGAAGTTTCGCATAACTAGTTGAAAGCATGATGCCATTTACTCATGGACATCCACAAATAAGTGGTTGAAAATCTTAACCTGAAACCTATTACATATTCTCATTCTGTCATTCTCTTCCATGTCATACACACAATAACTATGATTACTACCTACTTAAATCTATGATTACTATCTACTTAAATCTATGATGACTACCTACTTAAATCTATGATTACTATCTACTTAAATCTATGATTAATACCTACTTAAATCTATGATTAATACCTACTTAAATCTATGATTACTATCTACTTAAATCTATGATTAATACTTAATTAAAACTATGATTACTATCTACTTAAATCTATGATTAATACCTACTTAAGTCTATGATTACTACCTACTTAAATCTATGATTACTACCTCTTAAATCTATGATTACTAACTACCTAAATATATGATTACTACCTACTTAAATTTACGATTACTACCTACTAAAATCTATGATTACTACCTACTTACATCTATGATTACTATCTACTTAAATCTATGATTACTATCAATTTAAATCAATAATTACTATCTACTTAAATCTATGATTACTATCAACTTAAATCTATGATTACTTCCTACTTAAATCTATGATTACTACCTACTTACATCTATGATTACTACCTACTTACATCTATGACTACTACCTACTTACATCTATGATTACTATCTACTTAAATCTATGATTACTATCAATTTAAATCAATGATTACTATCTGCTTACATCTTTGATTACTACTTACTTAAATCTATGATTAATATCTACTTAAATCTATGATTACTATCAATATAAATCTATGAGTACTGTCTATTTAAATCTATGATTACTACCTACTTAAATCTATGATTACTATCTACTTAAACCTATGATTACTATCTACTTAAATCTATGATTACTATCAACTTAAATCACTACCTACTTAAATCTATGATTACTTACTACCTACTTATTCTATGATTACTATCAACTTAAATCTATGATTACTATCAGCTTAAATCTATGATTACTACCTACTTTAATCTATGAATAGTATCAATTTAAATCATGATTACTATCTACATAAATCTATGATTACTACCTAAAATCTATGATTACTTACTACCTACTTAAATCTATGTTTACTATCAACTTAAATCTATGATTACTACCCACTTAAATCTATGATTACTATCTACTTAAATCTATGATTATTATTTATTTAAATCTATGAAAAAGTGGATATATAAGTCAAACAGGAAATGCAGCATTCAAGGACCACAGTCAACCTTAAACACTCATAGAAACAAACAACATCTACACAGATTAATAACAACAGGCTAGATGTGACATCACATATACTGTACTTAAACTTAACCGGTATAGTCCCCAGTGGTTTTGCTACCACTGACAGTTCCATGGCGATAACCTTATTTTCAAACCTTTGATGTTTGGTATGACACATATTTTACTTCTAAATGCTTATATATCCATGTGTTTGTTGTTTGTTTGAAATGGGTGATTTTGTGAATGATTCTCTTGCTTTCTGCTTTTATGAGGCGTTAGTATCTACTTTTATGAGACGTTACTATCTACTTTTATGAGACGTTACTATCTACTTTTATCTAATTTTATGAGACGTTACTATCTACTTTTATGAGACGTTACTATCTACTTTTAGTATAAGTAGACATACAAGTCGAACAGGAAATGAAGCGTTCAAGGACCATTGTCAACCAAAAATGAGATATGGTTCTACAGAAACCACAGCGTCCAAACGCAATGGCATCGTAGGTCCGCACTGTAACACAAACAAGGAGCAATATTTAATTAAAAAACACTCACAGAAGCAATCAATAATTACAAAGATGAATAAAAGGGAAGATATGATATCACAAACATCAACGGGTTGACAATAGGGCTACCACGTTTGAACGGTTAGTGACAAAAAAGGCCGCTTGGGTTTGAACTAGATTCTAAGGTGCACAAAACCTCACTATTATCTTATTGTCATGCAATAATTGTTATAATATCAGTTATCAGGAATTTCATCTTAAAGTTTATCATTATCCATATTAACAGAATAAACAACACAATGCGATGGCTTTCATATTTTGGCAAAATAGTAGATAAGACAAGAGCAAGAGCAGAAAACAATCTAATTTAGCATTGTCATTCAGCTCTTGTTTAACTGTAAGTTTATCGATCAGATACTAATTTGTTACTTTAACGACGTCTTCTCCTTCAATTTGCCAATTTTAAGCGGCTTTGCCCAGGCAAATATTTGTCTCCATCGTTGCAAAAATGAAATAAAATAGTCGTTAAAGCAAATAGCATAGTTAATAGAACACGCAGGCTTATTCGAGCGTTTGGTCTTTTAATTTAGCGGAAGATGAACAGCAAGCAACAACATTGCTAATGATGTTAAAAGACAACACAGGGAAAGGGATGGTGAGCTTTTGAATCAATAGAGTGTCACTAATGGTGATACAAATAACGCCGAGGTATAGATTTAATTTAAGATAGTATATATCAACTGCCTAGTAACCCTTCTGTGTACAAGAACGTTGACTTTTTCTCGATGCCAAGGCAGTAGTCCAACGCAAACTGAGTCCGATACATATATTTAGTTATCGGTGGTACATTTTCAATTTCTTTTGTTTTCTTACTTAATTTTTGATTCGGTGGTACCACTACTCCGGCCGATAAAAGGCTCTGGGTATTGTTTAACCACTTATAGGATATGTTGTCTGCTTTTTAATTTAGTCTTTTGGCTGTTACTTGTGATACGCAGGCTTCATAACCGCTAAATTCCATTATGTTTATTTCGCTCTTCGGGACATTTAATTTTATTAGATACTGGGATCATAAGCCGTACGACATGGGGAAGCATATAACTCCATGTCCACCGCCGTATGCATGCCATCTTCGGGATGGTTAAAATTATTGTGTACTATTGATTTTATGAATATTGAGTTCTGCTCAACCCGGGGCTAGAGGGCGTGAGCGGTAGCTAGCATATCACACTACCGCTCATGAACAGTCTCAATGAAACCGAGACTGCAATATTTCGTATGTGTCGTGCTCGGCCGTTTCCAAAGGTCCATTATCATACTCTTTTTTTCAGGGTTATCTTTGAGTTTAATAAATATACAGTATAATATTGGAGACAGCTCAAATCAGGTGTATTGCTGGCCGTGCATGCCATGTTTTCACCACACTTAATAAAGACAGATACAACTAGTATGTGCAACTACTTTGATCACATCCCATCTATTACAATTATTGGTAAGAACAGTTTGTTTGTTTGGTGTTTTACGTCATGTTCAACAAATACAAAGTTATATATGACGGTCGATAGTTTTAGTGGTCGAGGCAGACCACCCGCTTTTCCGGGGTAGAACCAGTACTGTACACCTCCTGCCATCCGTAAGAATCGACACTTCCTCACTTACAAGTCGAGCTCCCAGTGGGATTCGAACCCGCAGCGGTGAGAGGCGAAGGTTTGCAACGCAACGTCGTTAACGATTTGGCCACGGATTCGCTGAAAAAGACCGTGTTAAGTATGTATGGGTGTATACTGGGCAAAATAAATTTAGCACATAAAAGATATGTCAATACCATAGACGAGATACAAAGCCGTCTATGTTCGGAGCCAATGATAAAGTGACTAAGATATGATCATTAATAATGCTACAAGTCATTTGTAAACAAAGTCAGTTTTTCTTTATTATTGACCGCCAACCTCAGGGTCCAAAGTTTGTATATAGAGATTTTGCATGTTTTATAAATATTTACATAGAGAAAAACTTGGAAAATGTCTTCTCTGAAACCACAAGGCACAGAGCTCCGAAATATTGCCTGTAGCATATGCTTATTATCATCTACCATGGTTGTCTTTTATCAGGTTTGTTCCAATGATGACCATGGGGTCAGATCTGGTCCCATCCCCGGTGGTCATAGTTTTACATTGAGTTATATAAAGAAATATAAAAAGATGGGACAGGGAAAGTAGCATTCAAGGAGGACAGTCAACCACAAAACACAGAAACAAACACGCAAACAGACAAACGAGAATGCAAAAGCAATAATAAATGCAAACGACATCACAAACACAAAATGGTTGACAATAGGGCTACAGCCTTGGAACGGTGAGCTGCAAAGTAGGCCACTGGGGGTTTAAACAGGTTCTAGGGTGCACCAAACCTCACACTAACCCTACTGTCATCCTATTAAAACAGGACAGTGTAAATAAAGAAATCCCCGCCATAATCTAATCTCTAACCAACAAGGCAGCATCAATAGGCAATATAAGTAAAACACAAATATGCTCGTGTAAATATAATACAAAAAAACAATAGCCTAGAAAGCCACAATGAAGGTACTCAATGACTTGGCAGAAGCCAGAGCAGTAAGAGAATAAACTATTAAGGGCACGACAAGAAAGATCATGGACAAACATCAAACGCCACCGTCCCAATGGGCTTTAGGTAGGCGTCATCATAGGCAGGCGTGTGCCTGGGCATACGCACGTACGCACGTGCGTACACTTGGTAGGAAAATTCGAAAAATTAAAAGTGCCAAAAACGCATTAAAAACTGATGCCTAACTAGGGTAAGGCCCTAGATCTAGAAATTCTCAGACTTTTCAAAATCTAGATTTCTGTGAATGTCACATTATCCATACAACATGTTGCAAGATTTGAAAATTAAATTAGATGGAAAACATTAAATATAGATCTTCAACTGGTAGATCTACAATAGAAGTTCATTCCCTTTATAATGTTTCCTCCATTTGCTAGATTGCTTCCCTTTGTTTACTGCCCGGCAATTTTTAAGTATGGCGTCTTCAAGCAACGAGTTCGATCCTCCTTACAAGGACGTTTTTGCCGATACGGTTGCAGACAACAATGGCAAGATGAGTCTGCTTACCACCAGGTGGGACACTGTTCATCAATTCACGTTTCCAAACAGGTAAACAAACAGAGAAGACCCAGAACAGACCAGGGTCTGCTCTGTTTGCTTATAGAATATTATAGATCCGATTCTACACTGTTTGCCATCACAGTTAATTTCCTTGTTTGATGCTTTTCTAAGAATTCAGGTTATTAATATTCATAATGGACTGAGTCTTACGTGAATATTCATAAAGTAAAGGGTAAGCTAAATATTGATATTAGGCCAATATGTTATTATTAATGCACGAATTGTTATTTGAGCCGTGCTGTGAGATTTCCAACCACTGTTTGCAACTCATCAGCACCAACTCTATTTTACCAGCAGCTTGCCTGACAAATAGTGTAGACTCTGATCAGATGCCGCATTTTCAACGTGGCAGCAGATCTGGGTCTACACTGTTTGCAATGTCCTGTGGTTGGAAATCCTCATAGCAGGGCTAATTTACTCTTGTATTTCATTTCGACAAGGGTTATTTGTCATCACATACAGTATATTTTTGTTGCTGGTCGGTATTTTTAAAATTTATAAAGAACTCAGTTTTCTTTTTTGGATTTAGTGTATATATAACCGGATCAAATTCAATTTTTTTTTATTGTGAGTGTGTGTTAAATAATGTGATGTCAACGTATCTAAAAAATAATATTTAGGTCTATATACATGTAAATCTATAAATGTTGTATCACTTTTGGGACCTCTGCCAACGTCACATCTTATAATAAATAAACAAATATACATTATACATCGGGAAACCAACCACTACCAATCACTACATGTGCAAGCTGCGTGTCAGTGGAACGAAAGACAACAAACAACGTCAATGATTTAACTGTCTTTTTTTCATTAAATATATATAGTACACTAATGATAATGCACATCACAAGAATAAACCCATAAAAAACATCACAATAAACCCAAACATATCACATTAATAACGTGGTCATTTTTGTCCCACACATGGGCCGTTCGAATGTAGGCAAAATCCCCTCCGTACAGAATCCCCTTCACTCTAATTTGCACAGGTGGACAGAATCCCCTTCATGGTTTTGCAAGGGTGGACAGAATCCCCTTCATGATTTTGCAAGGGTGGACAGAATCCCCTTCATGATTTTGCAAGGGTGGACAAAACCCCCTTCCGACAGAATCCCCTTCATGATTTTGCAAGGGTGGACAAAACCCCCTTCCGACAGAATCCCCTTCATGATTTTGCAAGGGTTGAAAAAAAAACCTTCCGACAGAATCCCTTTCATGATTTTGATTCTTACTATAAAAAACAACAAAATGCAATCATTATTTAATAATTTTATTATTTTAATTTTGATATTCACACATAGATTTAGTCTGAATCAAAAACATGTAACATGCATGAAACAACAATGCAAAATAAATAAAATGGCAATTATTTTCTAATTATTTTGTTTGTTTGTACATTGTATTGTGCTAATAATACCAATTTAATCCAATTATAGGTATCAAAGGTAAAAGTACATTTATAGTAATCTATAGTAATCCAATAATTATGTCTAGAATGCCTTGATTGAGATTAATTATGTGGGAGATGTAAGTTAGATATCTTACAAACTTTGTGTCATTATATTACTGTTTTCCCCAAATAAAACTTGGCACATATATAGCACATATATCATATCACTTATGAGCACATTAAAAGTAAATCTAATAATGCAACTTTAGTCTTCATGTAAATGAAAAAATACTTGTCTATTTATTAAAATCATATTGAATTTATAAAGCACATTAGATCACATTCCTTGAAACACGTGTCTATTTATTAAAATCATATTGAATTCATAAAGCACATTAGATCACATTCCTTGAAACACTTATCCATTCTAGTGAATGCGAACACACTGTCCCATAGAATAGAGAAACTCCGTCAGAGATTTCTCATCAGACACAAACTGGTAACACAGAGTCCGTAGCCTCTTTTGGTGGTTCACAGTGGCCTTTAGTCGTCGTTTGGGTTCCGGCTGGCCCTGCTTATGCCTGAGAATGTCCGCGTTGGCGAGAACAGCATCCTTCTCCAGACAGAAGATGACAGTCCAGAGGGAGGGGTTGGCGTGTCCCACAAGGTGTCGGAACCCATTGTTCCAGCTTTCACAGTTGTTGTTCGTCCTGGCCTGGTTGTTCATAGTAGCATCATGTACATTCCAGACCCGGTGTTCAAACCGTGGAGCTGTTCTCCTGAACTTCAAAGTCCCATTCTGTGACAGCACTGATCTGAAAATACAGAATAAAAATTTTACTACATGGCAGCAATGTCAGTTTTAATTTACATTTTTTTTTTTTTATTTTTCATTGAAGATATTTTTAAAATGTACCACCAAAATTTACATATTTACATATCTATGAATACAAAAAGGGTTATTATTCATATTTACCTAAATGATCCAGAGACAAATGTACTGTCAAAGTACTCGACCAGACCCGTGAGTTCCTCTGGGGCCGTCTCTCGCAGGACCCGCATCCCGTCCTTGACTCGGTCAACAGGTAGAAACGCCAGAGAGTCCAACATACCACAGAAGTGACGTATATCCTCATCGGCAGTGTAGGCAGACTGAAGTCCCTCAGCCTGGACACGTCTCCATGTGGCCTGTGTGAGGTGGTAGAAGCAGCCCTAAAATACATAAAATACAACATTCTTAATTGACATGGAAAGGCTGAAGGGTGAAGTAATGACAAGCATTTAATTCTGTTTTTGTTATCTTTAAATACAAAATTTTGTTTTATATCGCATTATATCAACTCACCTGTATGTGTATGGAGGATGAGACAACAGCCCGCACAGCGTTGTGTATAGCCAACTCATAGTCTGCCACGATGTGCTGCGGATTAGGTCTGATGTCTCGGTGTAGGCAGGCATCTAGGAGAGCTGTCAGGCATTCTTCATAGACATTCTGTTGTTTTGACGGAAGAAGGGCGTAGGCAGCAGAAACGCAGGAGTCACCAAGGGGCACGCGGATACAACAGAGCTGCTGGAACTGTGATGGCGCGGTGGAGTGTGTCCCGTCCATGAACCAAGTCTGAGCGTCCCCAAGGAGGTTAAGGGCATCTTCACTCGCAAAGATCAGTATTCTGCCAGACTCTTCGGAGTTGTCATAGATGAGGTTCTTCTGGTAATCATCAGGAAGTGGAGAGGGAACATCAGCAATGGTACCAGGCTCTTTGGGCGCCTTCCCGTGTTTCGCACGTCTCACAGCCCTCTTCAATGATTCAACCCTGCCAGTTGCCACTGCAACCTGAAAATATTGGGATATTTTTAAAGATTGACCGAAGATACAATTGTTAGAAATCATGAAGGGGATTCTGTCTGAAGGGGGTTTTGTCCACCCTTGCAAAATCATGAAGGGGATTCTTTCCACCCTTGCAAAATCATGAAGCGGATTCTGTCCACCCTTGCAAAACCATGAAGGGGATTCTGTCCACCTGTGCAAATTTGAGCGAAGGGGATTATGTCCGGAGGGGATTTTGTCCGTATACCGGGCCGTTCTGTTCCACACCTGGGCCGTTCTGTCTCAAAGCGTGGACCGTTATGTCCGAGCCGTTATGGGCATGGTCCGTTCTGTCCCCAATTATATTACATGATGTCCAGCGTCCGTCGTCATTGTCTTTCGTCAACCCTTTCTTCAAACGACTTGTCATAAACCATAGGGCTGTCTTGTTCATACTCTTCCATTCTGCTTCTAGATATGTCAATGGGAAGTTCCGAAAAATCCAAGAACACTGGTTTAATGATTACTACTGGCTTCGTTATTCCCAATCGGCCGGCGGCGTCTACTGTGCCCCATGCTACCTGTTTGCAGGAAGTGTGAAGAGATCGTTGGTGTCATCTGCGGCCACCGACCCCAGCAACCTTGGCAAAATACTTTCCAATCATGCGAAATCTGAACTACACATTAACTCTATGGAAGCTGGAGAGAACTTCAGAAGCATCATGACTTGTGAAAAAAAGGATATTGTAGCGTCAATGTCATCGTCGTACAACTTCCTAGTTGAAAAGAACCGACCATGCAATAGTAGAAACAATTATATTGTGTGGAAGACAAAATCTGTCATTGCGAGGTCACGGTGAAGATCGCGGAAATTTCGTGGCACTACTGGAATACCAGGCGAAACATAACATTGTGCTTAAGGACCATCTCGAAAATGGCGACCCAAGGACGAAGTACACCTCCAATAAGATCCAAAATGAGCTGATTGACATATGTGGTGACGAGATCAAATCTAAAATAGTAGAAAGTTGTAACATTGCCCCGTTCTTTGGTTTCATCGCCGACGAGGCTACGGACGCGTCTACGATGGAGCAGATGTCCCTCTGTCTGCGATATGTTGACACAAGTTCAGGATCTGTAGCCGAGAATTTTATTGGCTTTGCCATATGCCATTCGACTACGGGGGAATCATTGTCTGATGCCTTTCTATTCCAACTGAGAAGTTTCGGTGTAATCATAGACAAAATGCGTGGCCAAGTATACGATGGTGCTTCCAATATGTCTGGGAAGTTTCGGTAAGTGCAGGCCCGAATCAGAGAGATATACCGCCAAGCATCATATACACACAGTAGAGCACATTGTTTGAAGACGTTACAAGAAGTAGCATTTTGCTTCAGTTACTCTGCAAAGCGGCTGCTACGATACCGGGAGACACTTGCAAACGACGCAGAAAGTCGCGAGGCGATGAAACGTCGGACTAAACTTCAGTCATTGTGTGAAACCAGGTGGGCGGCAAGGGACGATGCCCTACACACATTCAGATGCTTGTTCACAACCGTCGTCGATGCACTTGAAGACCTCAGTTTGAATTATGGTGATTCGAAGGCCGGACCTTTAAAACTCGCAATTACCCATTTCGGGTTTATTGTCAGTCTTGCAGCTGTTGAATACATCCTGGCTCAATAAGTTTCACTCTCACAGATGCTGCAAAACAAAACCTGAGACTTGGTGGAGGCAGCAAAGGAAGCTAAGACTGTGTGTAACCTGGTATCTCAGCAACGCAACGATGCTGCTGTATGGAACGAATTGTATGAGAAAGCTGTGACAATGGCTGCAGCGGTAGATGTGCAGCCTATGAAACCAAGAGGAGCGTTGCGACAACAGCATCGCCAAACTGCACCAGCTGACTCGATCTCAGACTACTGGAGGCGCAACATGTTTCTTCCATTTCTAGACCACCTGACAACTGAACTCTCCGACAGGCTTCTGAATGTTGAAGATCGCCTGAAAGCTCAGTTCCTAATTCCAAGTAACCTGGAACACCTCACTGATGACAAAATTCAGTCAATTTACCAAACATTCCAGTCAGATCTTACGGCACTGGACGCCGACGAGTTTGAAAGTGAGCTACGTCGTTGGAAAGTAAGAGGTCGTTCAGAGGACACTCCGCCATCAACCATTGGAGACACTTTAGCAGGCATCAATGGGGATCTATATCCAAACGTCACCGCCTGTCTTCACGTTCTTCTGTCAATGCCAGTCTCCACGGCGTCCGCTGAAAGATCGTTTAGCAGCATGCGACGCCTCAAAACGTTTCTGAGATCAACCATGTCCACTGGCAGGATGTCCGGGTTGGGTCTCATGCATATTCACAGAGATCGAGAGATCAGTGTCGACTATGTGACTGATACCTTCGCACGCAGAAAAAAACAGGCGACTGCATGGCTCTCCTTTTTAATGTGTCAAGGTAAAAAACGAATGCTGATCCGGCTCCAAACTGTTTAACTCTCGGACTGTAAAACTATGCAAATTTTTACAAGAAACTAGTATTGTTTTGCATCTTTTTGCATTTCGTTTTTCGTTTAGTTTCGTCTAAATGGGTAAAAAATACACATTGCTAGTACGTCATTTGTCAGAGCGGCGTACGCCGATTTCGCCGGTTGTGACAGCCGGGTACAAAATTGGTTCCATTTATCAGCCGCGGCCCTCACCGAATACGCCGGTTTATAATCACCGGCGTAGCGGCGACTTCTTTTACTCACTAGCGGCGAAGTTAAATCACGCGACCGGCTTGCCCAAAGCGGCGACCGGCGCAAACCGGCGAGCTTAAATGAAGTAGGCCCATTCCCTACTGTAACCAACATGCGCACTCGAGCGAAGTCTACTGAAATAGATTTGCGGACCTAGATTTGCAAGACACTTTTCTGTTAATTTATGCTTTTCATCTCAGTTTTCTTCTTTCACTAACACAAGATGCTTTACCATTGCAATCATTTATGTACACATTTTAGAAAATAATGTGTTGAACCTGTACAAAAAATAGTGTAGTCAACCCGTAAAATGTAGTCAGTATTTTTGTCCAAATACCCTCCAGAATGCACCTCCGCCATTCTAGAACCGAAAAATTTCCCGGGGAACCATATATTGGTGCGTATCCCACGTTTAGGCCCAGGCACGCCCCTGATAGGGTCCACAGCCTGTCCGGTCATCGTACAATTAAAGAGGAAAGCATAGTGGCGAAATGTAAAAGGGTTCACCACCAAGCATGCAGTACGTTGCAAAATGATAGGGTCATAACCTCTTTTGATAAACTTTTTAACAAGTTTAACAAAGATAGTATGAAAGTGATCATGACCAAGAATCTTACGAAGTTTATAAATCACATCACCATAGAAGTCAGGTTGTGATAGTCCTTGTCGCAGAAGAGTCCTAAATTACTTTTATATTTGGAAAGAAGATCAGGGTTACGATAATAAAATTTTGCAAAGGTTTTACGAAGTTTATGGTAAGGTAACCCTGATTGAGTAACTTTTTAGTTATACAAAGATTACGAATATTAAAGTCCTCAACTCGAGTACAAGCTCTAGAAAAACGAATAAGTTGAGACACATACGCCCCATAAGAAGTGGCTCGGGGAACATCCCCATCCAAGTGGGGATAATTAACAATGTCAAAATTAAAATCATCTCTCGTCATAGATTTTGCTAAATATTTTACCATTTTCAATCGAGAGATCTAAATCAAGAAAAGAAGCGTTATTATCAGATATATTAGCTTTGTTAAGCTGAAGTTCTTTAGAATAAACATAATTAACCATAGTTGGAAAGAAAGGCGGTATAAAAACATTTTCTCCGAAACCACAAGGTATAGAGAGATATAATTGATAATTGAATGTTGTTTAACGGCTCATCAACACAGTACAGGTTATTAAGAGCCGCCCCAGAGAGACGGGAAGGATACATAGGAATCCGGGAACCTGCCCTACTCTTAGGATGGAATAGATTCCTATGGTTCTTAACGTGCTCGGAGGATAGACCGATACACGGGACCGCCCGGTTTACGTCCCCATCCGACGGACGGGGCTAAGGGAAAGTGTCTTGCCTAAGAACACACCGACGGAACTCAGTGTAGAGCGATAGAGAGCTCTCATATATTTCTTGTATCATCGGCGTATGGTCCTCTTCCGAGTTTGTTAAAATTCTTGCTTTGGGAGTTAAATAAGGGGTCATATGATTTAGACGAGTCTTATATTGGGAAACACTCGGGAAAAACACAATCATTTTCTCTGAAACCACACGACACAGAGCTCTCATATATTACATGCAGCATAAGATGATTGTCCTCAGTCTAGCAAGTTTGTTCAATTTAATATATGACCTTGGAGTCAAATCTGACCCCGTCCCAGGGGTCACAATTTTGTACAAAGTTAAATAGAAAATTATTTTAAAAAATCTTCTTCTCTGAAACTACAAGAGCCAGAGGTTTAATATTTTACATGTACCATACACTTATAATCCTCTACCAAGTTCGTTTAACTGTAGGTTATAAATACCCTGTGTTCAAATTTTCCACCGCCTCAGGGTTCACATGTTTAAATTACATAGACTTATATATAGGAAAGCACTTAACCGATAGTCTCTAAAACTACGCGGTATAGAGCTCTCATATAATGGCTGTAGCATAAGTTTATTATCCTCTACCACGTTTATTTAAATGTAGATCTTGACGGGGTGGGGGGTAGGAGTGGTGATTAACGTTTAGATTACCCGGGGTGCCAGTTTAAAAGTTATATTAGAACATTTTTAAAAAAGCTTTTTCTAAACTTATCAGACCTCTTTTATCTAACTCACGTTTATTACTGTTGCAAGTGTCTACAAAGGACAAACGCCATCGGTGAGCGATTCAGGGTATGTTTTTGACCCTCTTGTTTTTGTACTGTGTCTCAAGTAAAATGTATTTTCTTTCTCAAACTTACACAGTATGTTGCTAAATGGTCACCTGTTGGACTCTGGGTTCGGGTAACAAATTCATATACACAAATACCAGAAATACGAAATATTAATTAACAGAATACATACACAATAGTACTTGTTGTATTCTAACTGAGTATTAAACACACTTAACACAAACTGTGTTACTCCACGTATTAACTTTCGGATATAAGATTACAGTTTATTCGTACTGCTTAGATTTTAAGAGAGGGTAATGTAATCGCCTCAAAGACACTGTAAAAGACACACACAAACACGTTTGTTTTTTTCATGTTTGCATCAATAGAAGGGGATTTTTGACAATCTTATATTTTATATTGAAGGTTATAGTGTACCAAGGATTAACAGATACTCAAGTTGGAGTTTGTGTATATTCATGGGATATAAAAGTGTATACGTATACAAAGGATTAACCGGGATATTCAGATTTTATCACATAACTTGCGGTGTGGGAGTGTAATAACACCATTCTATATTTTCGATATCCCACTAGTGATATAAGTATGAAAATAATCTTAGTATTGGAACGATTGCATGTGACGCGGGCGCTCTACCGATATAACCATAAAACTAGCTCTGCGGGGAGACAGTAGTAACGCGCTTACAAATATATCTATTTACACACACCCCAATTGAGTCCTGCTACACTAAGATGCTATGATATTGTGCACTGTCTTTGTTAGTTTGCGTACATGTACATAATTATGTCAGTGTTTGTGTGTGTATGTGTGTGCGCGCGCGCGTTTGTGTGTGTGTGTGTGCGTGTGCGTGTGTGATAGTCTGCGTGTGCCAGTCAGTGTGTGTGTGTGTGTGTGTGTGGTTAGAGGTTATAATACCAATGGTTTAGAGCATCTCAGATATATTATATTGTGTTCCCATGCTTTGCTGATAGCCTTATATGGTAAAATATATCATATTTTATCCTATACTCAGTACATTGTGACAGACTAAACTATGGAATGGAAACTTTAAACTGGAATGGAATGGAAAGCGATTGGAATCAAAGTTCATTCCATTCCAATTCCATTCCATCCCTGGTTTTAGACTATGCCGATACATGGTGCATTTAAATCATTCGTTTTTTACCTTGACACCGGCAACGCAATTCTCAAATAATTTGCTGTAAAAAGGTTAATTATTGTTGCAATTGTGTATATGTATCGAGTAACTGACTACATACAAATAACACGTTTATAACTCAAGTCAAATGTGTATAAATGCCGAAGATACAACAAAGTTATATATAGTTTCAAATTTGTGAAAGTTTATTGTTGTCCGCCATGTTTGAACCAGAGCAACCATCCCCTTGCCGTGGGTTGAACAATAGTAGACTGATGACGTCATTCTGGTTAAACCATTGCGTATTCGATCTGACAATAGTCAAACTACGGCTACTATGGTCACTCAGGGGCTACAATATCCCTGCGAGGAGGTTGCCAATTTGTAGGAGAATTCATGGCGTCGTTTGGTTGTTTATAAAACGTCATATATGTTGCGAGGCTGTAAACGTTCGCAATACAAATAATGCGACGTTTAGCGCTACTTATAAGCATTTTATAAAGTACAATTTCAAATATAATATA
The DNA here is from genome assembly GCA_037043455.1 of Cyrtodaria siliqua. Classification (NCBI taxonomy): domain Eukaryota; kingdom Metazoa; phylum Mollusca; class Bivalvia; order Adapedonta; family Hiatellidae; genus Cyrtodaria; species Cyrtodaria siliqua. The sequence continues at coordinate 3,161 of JAWPHD010005325.1, read as the reverse complement.
CAGTAATGTTTATTTACGTGACGTATGATACATGAAGCACTTAATTCGTACTTAATAATTTACTATGCACAAACACAGTGATTCGATCCTCATTTGTATAGTTAATACACAAGAGAAGTCATGGATTTATTACAATCCCAGAAGCCATGCCGTGTGATAAATACTTTATATCCGCAGCGTCTGAGCGTCTGCGCGCTTTCCAGAGAGATTAATATCATATGCGAGGGAATGTTCAACGTTGCGTTGTACAAATACCTCTTCCGGTATAGAGACAAACAGGAAACATATACACGAGAGGTTTTATCAAATAGATAAACATAATGTTAGCACCACTTTTTAGGGACAAAGATTAACCATACGAACCATACGAACATTGATATATGTATTTAAAGCAGTTAGATAAGGATGTGATTTAAACTTGTTTTTGTTCTTTTAATCGTTTCCAAGCGAAGTATCAGAATTACTACCCATATAATAAAAAAAGAATTGCCCAGTCTGTCATTGTTTAAAAACTGTTGAAATGTATGCATACACAATTGTAATGCTCAAACAAAACAGGTTCAAGTTTCGTAATTATCTCCCTTTTCATGGAAATGAGGACGATTAAAAAATAAAACAAAAATATGTTTGGTAGATAGTTTTATAAGTATAAAACTATCTACCCAACATATTTTTGTTTTATTTTTTATCACCGACTTACAAACGAATTGTAGCATTATTAAGTGTCATTTCTGTGTCATTTTATCAATGACCCTGAATATACACGGCTTCGTATCTCGTCTGTGGAATTGACATGCATTTATTGCTAACTTTATTTTGTTCAGTATATAGAGGATATTTGTTGTTTTGGAGTGAATAACATATTTTATTTCATCGAGAAGTGAGAAAACTTTATATTTTCACGAATGCAAAGGTGAAAATATAAAAGTTTTCTCATTTCGAGATGAAATAAAATATGTTATTCACGACAAAACAACAAATTTTCTTTTTATTTTATGATTTTACAAACAATTGTTTAGGGAACTACGGTAGAACAACAAAGGAGGAAAATTCAATGCATGAGCCGCTTTACACATTTTTTGCCCGACTACAAAAAAAGTCCAAACTTATTTTATTTATACGCAAATAGAATTTGTTTTTTAATATATTTATATTGGCAGTCATTTCCTTTTACTTTTAAAATCCATTTCAAATAATTGTTTGAATATAATGTACAATTCGCAGTTTTTCTCTCGGCATGTTTACATTTGAGTAGGAATATCTTATGAGGCGTGATACTGTGCATCTGTGTTAGTTGTACATATGCCCGGCAGCTACTGTGGAATAAATAGAGAATAATAAATGGATATTTTTATATCACACCCTAAATCAGGCCTGAGACGCCATATCAGCCCGAGAACTTTAGCTCGAGGGCTGATATGGGTTGAGGGCCTAATATAGGGTGTTATATGAAAATATACTTTTTTTTCTATTGATCATATACTTCAGCTTTGTCGAAATGTCAACTTCAGCTCACTCACTACGCTTTGTTTTCTAGGAGAAAAAATGAGTTTTTTTTAATAAATCTAGTCCATTCTGATGTGCTCATGTGGTACACAACATTTATTTTATCTTTTTCCGAAACCTTATTCGAAATGAATTCCATTGAATTTGAATTTTGAGTTTTCCAATCCAGATGAATTGTTATAAGTGGTTATTTCATCCACAGATAATGATTCTATGACCAATAATCTGCCGAGAAAAGAGGATGGAAGGCGGACGGAAAAACATAATGTGACAAATCGTTTACAATCGTAACTAATCGGTTATTTCCGTATCGGTAAAGGGATAGAGATGAAATTCGGTTATTTCCGTGATATGACATTTTTTCACCGTATAGTTCACGCGTGTGATTGCCCGGCAACGAAATCCTGATTGATATGTGTCGTATCGTATATTCAAAAACAACATATTTACAGGTGATAAAACTGTGGAATAACACTTTTAGTTAGCTGATAAAATACAGTATTTCATTGCTTATCATAAAATAAATATTTTTATTGCGTTGTTCGATATCTTGTTTTCACAAATGTTTAAACGAGTGTGGTATAATCTAAACACTCAAATCTTAAACATAACGTATAATATGAATAATTTTGATAAGTAAGTTGGAACTGTCCGTGAACATAGCAAAAGGAATATGCGGGCGATATTTCATTGTTGTTACTTTTCTTATTTTTCAGTTATTTACTTTCTTTATTTTAAACATCTGTTATATAACGTTTTAAGTAACTTTTTTACTTATGACGCGTTTTCAAATACTATATTGACAATGAAACGATTGAGCAAAATAAAAAGTTCGTTCTCCCTTAAATTAAAGGCATATCAACTTATTTCAAATGCACTGTTTTTATTGCATATTGGACTTTATCTTTAACTTACGGTGTGGGAGTGGAATAACACCATTTTATTTTTTCGATATACCATTAGTTATATAAATATGCAAATAACCCCAGTATCCGCTGTCAAAAAACCCGAATTGAATTGATCTTGTTTAACGGCTCTTCAACGCAGTATAGGTTATTTAGAGCCGCCCCAGAGAGAGGGGAAGGTTACATAGGAATCCGGGAACCTTGCCCTACTCTTATTATCGAATAGATTCCTATGGTTCTTTAACGTGCTCGGAGGATAGACCGATACACAGGACCGCCCGGTTTACCTCCCCATCCGACGGACGAGCAAAAAAAAGGATAATGACTATGATCCAATTCCCACGGTTTATGTCAGTTTCGCGTGTTACAGCGACAGGCAAAATGCAATAAAAGTCGATATGTGAGTTATGTGATAAATAGAATCTAACGTTCGTTCTCATTCATTATTGAATTTATTAAACGAGTTGGAAAAAATAATATAATGCTCAACAAGAGCCTCGCATTATACTCGTTTAATACATTCAATAATGAATGAGTACTCATGTAAGATCCTCTATTTATTTTAATGAAGATGGTTGTATCTTGTAAATTAAAGGAAATGGAAAGATAACGTGACAACATGAATTAGCCTCTTACACATACCACAAACCATTAGAATAATAGACATGGCGGAGATTTCCTTTACACGGTCCCGTTTAATTGGCATGACAATCTGGCTTGATGCACCCTACCCTACAAGCTGATTTAAAC